>JAXLNO010004803.1:262500-491599 GCA_038087875.1 Malacoraja senta
AAGGAGCAGAGAGGATGGGGAGGGGAGATGGGAGTAGACGGGAGGGAAAGAGGGGATAAAGGAGAGGAAAATAAAGTAGAAGCGAGGATGGGGAGAGGGGATGAGAGGAGAGAAGAGGGGAGGGGACGAGAGGAGTTGAGATGTGGGAAGACGAGGGGAGGAGAGGGAGGGGAGTGGAGAGCAGGAGAGTGGAGGAGGGTTGATGAGGGAGGGGATAGGAGAGGAGAGGGGTGTGGGGAGGAGGGGGAGAAGAGCAGAGGAGGGGAGTGGAGAGGTGGAGGAGAGGGAAGAAGTGTAGTGGAGAAGAGAGAGGAGAGGGGAGGAGGGGAAGGGGAGCAGAGGAGAGGGGAAATGTGGGGGGAGGGGAGGAGAGGCGTTGATAGAAGAAGAGAGGATGAGGGAGGAAAGTGGAGAGAACAGGAGAGGAGGAGAGCAGAAGGAAGGAGAGGAGGAGGGCGCGAGAGGAGAGAAGAGAGCGGTTAGGAGAGGATGGGAGTGGAGAGGAGAGCAGTTGAGGAAAGGCGTGGAAGGGACAGGGGAGGAGGGGAGAGGAGATGATGAGGATTATGAGGGTAGAGGGGAGGAGAGGGGAGGGGTGGAGAGGACAGGAGAAGAGCGGAGGGGAGGGTAAGAGAGCAGAGGAGTGGGTAGGAGGGCGAGGGGAGGATAGGAGAAGAGAGAGGAGAGGAGGGGAGAGGGGAGTTGAGGAGACAATCTATCACCTCCACATTTCCTTTGGTTCTTGACTTGAGGGGGGGAGGAGGGGAGAGAAGAGGAGGGGAGAGAAGAGGAGAGGGGAGAGACGAGAGGTGAGGAGAGGACAGTAGAGGGGTGGAGAGGTTGAGTGGACGGGAGTAGAGGAGAGCAAGATATGGGAGGGGAGGAGAGGTGAGGGTGTTGGGGGGAAAGAGGAGGGGAGAAGAGGAGAAGAGTGTAGGAGAAGAGAGGGGAGGAGTGGGGAGTGGAGGAGTGGAGAGGGGACGATGGGATGAGAGGAGGGGAGATGTGAGAATCGGGAGGCGGGTAGTGGGGTGGAGGGAAGAGAGGAGGAGGAGAGAAGTGGGTAATGGAGGAGGGATGAGAGGGAGGAGAGGAGAGGGGATCGGTGAAGGGAGAAGAGTTGAGGATAGGGGAGGAGGGGGAGAGGGGAGGGGAGGAGACTGGAGGAGAGGAGAGGGAAGGGGAGAGAGGAGAAGAAAGTAAACATGAGGAGAAGAGAGGATGGGAGGGGAGAGTGGCGGAGGGGAGAGAGGAGAGGAAAGTAAAGGAGAAGAGAGAGAGAAGGGGCGGGGAGGAGCGACAGGAGAATACAGGGGAGGGAGAAGAGATGAGAGGAGAGAGCAGAAGAGATGAGGGGAGCTGGGAGGGAAGAGAAGCGGAAAGTAGGGGAGGTGAGTGAAAGTGAGGAGAGAATTGAGGAGAGGAGAGGAGAGGAGAGGAGATGGGAAAGGAGAGGAGAGGAGAAGAGAGGGGAGGAGATGGAAGGAGGAGAGGAGGGGAGGGGAGAGAGGAGGAGGAGGAGAAAAGGGGGGAACATTGGAGTGGAGAGGAGAGGGGAGAATGAGAAGATAGGAGAGGATGGAATAGGAGAGTGGAGAAGAGGAGGGCAGGAGGGGAGATAGTGGAGAAGAGAGAAGAGGTGGGAGGGAAGAGGGGGGGAGGAGGGAGGGGATGGGAGCAGAGAGGAGGTGAGGAGGGTAGATGAGAGGAGACGGCGGGAGATGGGAGGGGACGAGAGAGACAAGAAGGTTAGGGAGGAGAGAGGAGGGGAGGGGAGATAAGAGAAGAGGTGATGAGATGAAAGGGGAGGGGAGGAGAGGAGGGGAGAGTGGAAGAGGAGGTGGGGGGAGAGGAGAAGGGGGAGGGGAGGAGAGGGGAGGAGGTGGAGGAGGGATTTCAGTATAGAAAGAGGTTCTTCTGCAGTTGTATAGGGCTCTGGAGAGACCACATCTGGAGTATTGTGTACAGTTTTGGTCTACTAATTTGAGGAAGGACATCCTTGTGATTGAGGCAGTGCAGCGTAGGTTCACGAGATTGATCCCTGGGATGGCGGGACTGTCATATGAGGAAAGATTGAAAAGTCTAGGCTTGTATTCATTGGAGTTTAGAAGGATGAGGGGGGTCTTATAGAGACATATACAATTATAAAAGGACTGGCGAAGCTAGATGCAGGAAAAATGTTCCCAATGTTGGGCGAATCCAGAACCAGGGGCCACAGTCCTCGAATAAAGGGGAGGCCATTTAAGACTGAGGTGAGAAAAAACGTTTTCACCCAGAGTAGTGAATTTATGGAATTCCCTGCCACAGAGGGCAGTGGAGGCCAAGTCACTGGATGGATTTAAGAGAGGGTTAGATAGAGCTCTAGGGGCTAGTGGAGTCAATGGATA
This sequence comes from Malacoraja senta, assembly GCA_038087875.1. NCBI lineage: Eukaryota > Metazoa > Chordata > Chondrichthyes > Rajiformes > Rajidae > Malacoraja > Malacoraja senta. The sequence goes on from JAXLNO010004803.1 coordinate 264,888, forward strand.
TGGGGAGAAGGCAGGCACGGGTTATTGATAGGGGACGATCAGCCATGATCACAATGAATGGCGGTGCTGACTCGAAGGGCCGAATGGCCTCCTCCTGCACCTATTTTCTATGTTTCTATGAGGGGAATGGAGGGGGGAGTGGAGGGAGGAGTGGAGGGGGGAGTGGAGGAGGGGAGGGGCGGGTAGGTGAGAGGGTAGGAGAGAGGGTAGGAGAGAGTGGAGGAGAGAGGGGAGGAGCGAGGGAAGGAGAGAGGGGAGGAGAGAGGGGAGGAGAGAGCGGAGGAGAAGGGAGGAGATAGAAGGAGAGGGGAGGAGAGGAGAGGGGAGGAGAGTGAAGGAGAGGGAAGGATGCGAGGAGAGGAGACAATCTTTCACCTCCACCTTATTATAATTATCTTTGGTGCTGGATTTGATGGGAGGTGAGAGGAGAGGAGAGGAGGAGATGAGGGAAGATGATGGGAGGAGAGGGAAGGGAGAGAAGAGGTGGGGATGCGAGGAGGGAAGAGGGATGAGAGGGTTGGAGAGGAGTGCGGGAGGGGGAGAAGGGAGGAGGTGCCGCGGGTGACGAGCCTCCCCCGACTGCCACCAGCACTATTGCCGAAATCACCTATTAGACCGCCGGTGATGTCACCCGTGAAGTCTCCCACAAAGACTGTTGAACCACCACCTGATCTGATATCACCCGCCCCTCCAGCAGAGGGCCTGTACCGCACGCGTATGGGACGGGTTTGCCGGCCTAACCCCAAGTACAAAGTCTGTATTAAATACTGATTACAGGTTTCCATTACAGAGGTCACATTGTATTCCTCCTTACTTATCTCCTTCACGGTTTAGTCGCGATCTATTTATTTATTTATTTTTATTTTTTATATTTTATTTATTAGAAGTACACTACATTACAACCACATACATTTGTACTCGTCACTTATATCTTCTTACAATTAATGTACTCCGTTTGTTTTTTACACTTGTAAAAGGAAAGGATGAGATTGAAAGAAAGAAGAAAGTGAAGGGAAAAGTGAGAGTGTAGAAAATGTGACAACAAGAAAGAACGAAGACCCTATAAGAACAAAATTAAAAACAAAAGAAAAAGAGTTAAGAAATAGACACTAGAAAAGAAGGAGAAAGAGAAAGGAAAAAGAGAGAAACAAATAGTTTTTATCAGCATTACGCAAATGGGACATACCAACTCTCCAACTATCATCACCCATTACCTGACCTCAATTTTTTTTAAGGTACCTTTGCACCCTATATTTGTAATAATTCTATAAATGCAAACCACGTAAGGTGGAAGTGATCTCGTTTACCTGCCAGGAGGAGTCTTATCTCTTCTAGGTGTAATGTTTCGAACATATTTGAAATCCACATGTTTATAGTTGGTATTGGAGCCTTCTTCCAAAATTTTAGGATTACCTTTTTTCCAGTTATTAACCCATAGTCTATTAATTTCTTTTGAAACACATTTAGTTCTGGACCATCTTCCGTTATTCCGAAGATTATCCATTCTGCTTTGGGTATCAGTTTTATTTTAAATAATTTTGTAAAGATTTCGAAAATTTCATTCCAACATTTTTGAATTTTTATACAGAAAAGAAATGAGTGCGCTATAGTAGCTTCTTGGGATTGACATTTATCACAAATGGATGATACATTTGGGAAAATTTTATGGATTTTAGTTTTGGAATAATATAATCTATGTAAAATTTTAAATTGTATTAAAGTGTGTTACATTAATCGAACATTTATGCACGTTTAATAAGTGTTCATTCCAACTTTCCTTTGAAATTTTAATAGCTAACTGTTCCCAGTCTCTTCTGATACCCTCCGTAGATGGTATTTCTACATTTAAGATAATATTATACAAATATGATATTAAGTTTGCTGATTCAGCTTTTATCTGCATTGCCTCATCCAATACATCTGATGGGTTATTATAATGATCTTTTGTATATTTTTTCAGTTAGTCGCATATTTGAAAATATTTAAAATATTGATTATTTCCGAGTTTATATTTTATTTGTAATTGTTGAAATGAAAGTAATTTTCCAGTTTCATACAAGTCACCGAACGTTTTAATTCCTAGTCTATCCCAATGTGTAAAAGCTGTATCTATAATAGAGGGATTAAACGAAGTGTTATTAACTATGGGTGATAAAAGTGATTAATTTCTTAATTTTAAATTTTGTTTTATTTGTTTCCAAATTCGGATTGTGCTATGAATAATTGGGTACTTATTTTAATTTATATTATTCCGTTTCATTGGTGAGAGGAGGATCGCTCCAATGTTTCCAGAGGAGCAATCCTCTTTCTCCATTGCAATCCAGTCCACTTGCTGGGTGGAGTTATCCATCAGTTGAATCATATTTTTAATATTTACTGACCAATAATAATACATAAAATTAGGTAGTGCTAAACCCCCTAATACTTTAGGTTTATTCAAGTGAGTTTTTTGCATTCTATGTGATTTATAGTCCCATATAAAATTAGTGATATCTGAGTCCAGTTTTTTTTTAAACTTCTTTGGTAAGTATATAGGAATCGATTGAAATAGATATAAAATTTGTGGTAGAAAGATCATTTTTATTGCATTTATTCGGCCTATTAAAGACATCGGGAGCGTTTTCCAGAATTTAATTAGTTTGTTTAATTTATTAAGTAGGGGGTCAATATTTGCCTTAAACATACCTTGATATGTTCTAGTAATTTCGATACCCAAGTATTTAAATTTTTCTGTAGCTATTTTAAAAGGAATTTTAAAAGATGTGTTGAATCTTTCGGTTTTATTGACATAATTTCACTTTTATTCCAAATTATTCTATATCCAGAAAAAGATCGAAAGTCTTCAATTACATTTAATATATTTGGTAGTGATTTGAGGTTTTGTAATGTACAGTAATATATCATCCGCGTATAAAGATATTTTATTATATGAATCTTTAGTATTATAACCATGGATATCAGGGTGTATTTCTATTTTTTTCTGCTAGCGGTTCAATAATGAGAGCAAACAACTGTGGTGATAATGGGCATCCTTGTCTGTTTCCCCTTGATAGTTGGAATTTCGAGGATAATATGTTATTAGTTAATATTCTAGCTGTAGGTTTATTATATAATAATTTGATCCATAGAATAAAATTCTCTCCCAGTTGGAATTTTTGTAATACTTTATCCATATAAATCCATTCTACTTGGTCAAATGAGATGAGATGAAAGGGGAGGGGAGGAGAGGAGGGGAGAGTGGAAGAGGAGGTGGGGGGAGAGGATAAGGGAGAGGGGAGGAGAGGGGAGGAGGGGGAGGAGGGATTTCAGTAAGGAGTAAAGAGGTTCTTCTGCGGTTGTATAGGGCTCTGGTGAGACCACATCTGGAGTATTGTGTACAGTTTTGGTCTACTAATTTGAGGAAGGACATCCTTGTGATTGAGGCAGTGCAGTGCAGCGTAGGTTCACGAGATTGATCCATGGGATGGCGGGACTGTCATATGAGGAAAGATTGAAAAGTCTAGGCTTGTATTCATTGGAGGTTAGAAGGGTGAGGGGGGGTCTTATAGAGACATATAAAATTATAAAAGGACTGGCCAAGCTAGATGCAGGAAAAATGTACCCAATGTTGGGCGGATCCAGAACCAGGGGCCACAGTCTTCGAATAAAGGGGAGGTCATTTAAGACTGAGGTGAGAAAAAACGTTTTCACCCAGAGTGGTGAATTTATGGAATTCCCTGCCACAGAGGGCAGTGGAGGCCAAGTCACTGGATGGATTTAAGAGAGAGTTAGATAGAGCTCTAGGGGCTAGTGGAGTCAATGGATATGGGGAGAAGGCAGGCACGGGTTATTGATAGGGGACGATCAGCCATGAACACAATGAATGGTGGTGCTGACTCGAAGGGCCGAATGGCCTCCTCCTGCACCTTTTTTTCTATGTTTCTATGAGGGGAGTGGAGGGGGGAGTGGAGGGAGGAGTGGAGAGGGGGTGGAGGGGGGAAGGAGAGGGTAGGTGAGAGGGTAGGAGAGAGTGTAGGAGAGAGGGGAGGAGAGAGGGGAGGAGAGAGGGGAGGAGAGAGGGGAGGAGAGAGCGGAGGAGAAGGGAAGAGATGGAAGGAGAGGGGAGGAGAGGAGAGGGGAGGAGAGTGAAGGAGAGGGAAGAATGCGAGGAGAGGAGACAATCTTTCACCTCCACCTTATTATAATTATCTTTGGTGCTGGATTTGATGGGAGGTGAGAGGAGAGGAGAGGAGATGAGGGAAGATGATGAGAGGAGAGGGAAGTGAGAGGAGAGGTGGGGATGCGAGGAGGGAAGAGGGGATGAGAGGGTTGGAGACGAGTCCGGGGGGGGGGAGAAGGGAGGAGGTGCCGCGGGTGACGAGCCTCCCCCGATTGCCACCAGCACTATTGCCGAAATCACCTATTAGACCGCCGGTGATGTCACCCGTGAAGTCTCCCACAAAGACTGTTGAAACACCACCTGATATGATATCACCCGCCCCTCCACATACTGGATAGCTAGGGAGCAAACGAGACTGAGCCACCTATTGGATAGCTAGGTAGCTAGCGAGATAGCTACATATTGGATAGCTAGGTACCTAGCTAGATAGCTCTATACTGGAAAGCTTGGTAGCTAGCAAATTGAACTACATACTTGGATAGCTAGGTAGGTAGCTAGGCTGTGCTACATGCTGGATAGCTACGTAGCCTGTGAGATGGCTACATAATGGATAAATAGCTCGCTGGTCTGAGCAACATACTGGATAGCTAGACAGCTAGCTATACTGATCTACTTACTGGATAATTAGATAAGCTACATAGACTGAGCTACATACTGGATAGCTACGTAGCAAGTGAGATGGTTTCATAATGGATAGATAGATAGATAGATAGTCTGAGCAACATACTGGATAACTAGATAGATAGCTAAACTGAGCAACATACTGGATAACTATATAGCGACCTCGAATGGAGCTACATATCTGGATAGCTCGGTAGCTAGCTAGACTGAGCTACATACTGGATAGCTAGGTAGCTAGATTGAGCTGCAATTTGCTTTTAGTCCTAGATTCTAGCATCTGCAGTCTCTTGTATCTCCTTTTTTTAAATAACCCTGTTATTGCTTATTATTATGATCAGCATTGGTCTTTCCTTACCTCAGTTCGATTTAGATTCATCCTTTGCATCAATGTATTCAGTCATTGTTTGCATTACTGATCTACAAAAATATATTTGGTTATAAAAAACATATTGATAAAGAAAATAAATGTGAGGCTTACACAGTTCGCAATATTATGCCTTCAACTAACTACCACTTAACCTATTTTACTTAATTACACTTTTATATCAGTGAACTCCAAAATTCCTGCGAATGAAATCAAATGGCAAATAAACTAATAATATAATAAATATTTAGTACAATTTCAAGGAGTTTGTCGGGTTGTAATAGGTTCTTTAATTTGGTAATGTCACTGTCCTAATGATTTCTTACTGGTCAGAAATATTGAATTCATTCTCAAACGTCAGAAATCAGAGTGAAAGAGGGGCAGCAGAGCGGGAAGGAGATGGAGCACTGATTTAGCTCAGAGATTGGGTGAGGGAGAGGAATGCCAGTCTCAGCAGTGAAGTGAGAATTACTGGAACAGAAGAGAGGGACAAAAAGCACCGAGGCTTCAGTCTCTATTCACATTGACAACCAAATGAAAATGGAAACATGTCATTAAGAATCTAACAGAAAATATTTCAGTTATCTTTGAACTGTGTCTTTATTAGTAAGAAACTTGATTACAATCTTTAAAATGCAAAAGAATTCAGCTACCAAAAATTTGTAATTAAAAAGGAGAATTCAGGAGATACCCATCAAGTCAGACAGCATCTGTGTGGGACAAACAGCTCACATTTCAGGATGATGATCTTTCATCAACAAATGTTATCAAACCTGCTGAGCATTTTCCATTATTAACTATTGTAGTCACTTCCTACCCATGAATACCCACTGACAGCAGTTACTTCTTCACTTGAAACCTCTCCTTCATAGGATCCAAAGTGAACGCCCCTGAGAAAAACCATTCCCTTCATTCCAGACGCCAAGACCAGCTTTACGAATTTTGGGTGGGGCAATGCTGAGACCCTCTGGAAGAGTGTTCTATCTGAGTGATTGGAATTAACGACAAAGCCCTTCATAAAGACTGGTGTGCCATGCAACAATTTGTAGAAATAGGTGAACATAAATCGAGCCTTGGATCGACGCTCCAAATGCAGCCTACAGATTTCACCATCGAGGAGCTCACAGTCTCGGGTAGAGCCCGATGTCGGGAAGCTCCAGTCGCAGAGGTTTCGACCAGCCCCGACCCGGGGTCAGATCACCCTGCCGCGGGGGAGCTGAGATTCCCCCCACAATGCAGGGGCTTGATCGCCCTGATGCGGAGAGCCCGACCACCGGCTACTGGAGCCAAGATCGCCCCATCAACGGAAGGCTCTTGCCCCCCGACGGCGGGAGAACAAAGAAGGGAAGAGGTTGAATTTGTTGTCGTCTTCCGTCACAGTAAGGAATGTGGAGGAGTCACTGTGATGTGTTTTTATGTTAACATGTATTTTGTGTGTTCTGTTGCTTTTTACTGCAATGACTGCATGGCAAATGAAATTCCTCGTATGTTGCAAAACATACTTGGCTAATAAAGTATGAATATGATCATTTCATCCATCGTATTATTAACTGGGATACTCAACTAAATTACTAATAAAAGCAGTCACTGCCTAGTGTGCAATATTTCAGTGATTTCTCACCTTTCCTACTCTACTCTAAAGGGAAGTTTGATATTGTCAGCAAATGTAGGAAAATATGGGAACAATTGACCCTCTTTCAACAATAAAGATATATTTGTGAATGTTAGTGTAGGATCCACTGAATCCCAGGACAGAAAGCAAAGAACAACCGATACTTAGCTGAGCCAGACACTACGTATCACGTTTATTCCAGAAGCCCCTTTTACATACATTCTCAACAATCATAACCAGTGTGTAGATAAGGCCAATTACTGCCTCTGACCTTGGAGTTGTTATTGAGCTCTTGTGGCTGGACATTTTCGTGAGGTTGCTGGCGGGTCGCCAGCGGTGATAGGCTACATGCAGAACCAACGTGGGCGTGTAGCTGCCACATTAGCTCCTGACTCCAACAGCAGTGATGAAGATTTTTCTAAAAAGAAGTCGTTTCGTTCTGGTAGAAAATAAAATGCTAATGTAGAGCCACTCTGTTGATTCATAAAAGCGTATTCTCACTTGTCCTTTATCCTGAGAATAATTTATGTTCTTACCTTTATGACAGGTATTCGGTATTCTTGCCATTTTCATTCTTAAAAGGAGGCCTAAAGATTCTGACTCCTTTAGGAAAAAAAGTGCCACATCAGTGCTGGTTTCGAAAAATACAGACTGTATCTCAATAGTTTGGCAATTCTTGATATATCTAATGTATTTGAGTTAAAAATGGAAGCAGCATATCACAAAAGTAAAAATTAGGAAAAGTAAATTTGCACTTCATGAATAACACATTGGGAAAAATTATTAAATTTACCAAGTAACCCACCACTCCAAAGATAAGTATAAAATCTCTCTTGCAACAGGTTACATAGGCTAACGGCCAAATTGATTTGAATCAAGTATATTTGAAAAACAATTATATATTTCAAACTAATTTAAATTACGTTTTGGATTTTTTGTCAGAACTCTAGGTGTCCAATCCTCATCTGAATCGCTAGATTCGCATACTTGGGTTTGATGCCTTCTGCTCCAATTTGTCATGAATTCCGGCTTTGGTACATTCAATCCTGTGAAAAATAAAACATGCTCATAATCTGTTATGGCCAACTTCATTAAACTTACCCGTGCAAAATATCTGTGGATACATCACTTTGCAATGTTATCATTATAACAATTTCCTTCAGAGTATTCATGCTATTATTCAATTGATCATGTCTACTTGACGAAGACAGCAAACAACCTTAAATTTTTTTTTCAGATTTAAAGACAAATCGACCAGCATGAAGAATATGGTGGATGAGTATGTGTATATTTCCAGGTCAGAAATCGCAATGACCAATCTTTCAGTTTTACTCATCTCTGTGGTAAGTGAAATAGATCAGAATCCTTCTTTCCATTCATCGAGGTTTAAAGTAATAGACAATAGACAATAGGTGCAGGAGTAGGCCATACGGCCCTTCAAGCCTGCACCGCCATTCAATGTGATCATGGCTGATCAGTACCCCCATTCCTGCCTTCTCCCCATATTCCCTGATTTCGCTATCTTCAAGAGCCCTATCTAGCTCTTTCTTGAAAGTTTCCAGAGAAACCGTTTCCACCGCCCTCCGAGGCAGAGAATTCCACAGACTCATAATTCTCTGTGTGAAAAGGTGTTTCCCTATCTCCGTTCCAATCGGATTACCCCTTATTTTTAAACTTTTCCCCTGGTTCTGGACTTCCCCAACATCGGGAACATGTTTCCTGCCTCTAGCATGTCCAAACCCTTAATAATCTTATGTTTCAATAAGATTCCCTCTCATCCTTCTAAATTCCAGTGTATACAAGCCCAGCCGATCCATTCTCTCAGCATACAGCTCCCGCCATCCCAGGAATTAATGTTGTGAAACTACACTGCACTCTCTCAATAGCAAGAATGTCCTTCCTCAAATTTGAAGACCAAAACTGCACACAATGCTCCAGGTGTGGTCTCACAAGGGCACTGTACAGCTGCAGAAGGACCTCTTTGGTTCTATAGTCCTCCTCTTGTTATGACGGTCAACATATCATTCGCTTTCTTCCCCGCCTGCTGTACCAGAATGCTTACTTTCATTGAATGATGAACAAGGACCCCCCAGATCCCGTTGTACTTCACCTTTTCCCAACTTGACACCCGTTTAGATATTAATGGCTCATTATTGCTGCCTGTATTGACAGTGACACTTTGTGCCATAGTTGGGTAAATGGATTGAATAATGAAAAACCAGGGCAATCCCCCTCTTCATCAATGGGAACATTGTCCAATTTCTGATTTCAGGACTGTGACTAGATGCATTAAAAAGCATAACTGGGCCCCAATGTCTATGGGTTTGTATTATCCATGGTCACCATCTTCTGAATGACATGAAGCTTGAGTATTGGTTGTATAGTTAGACCAATTTGACATCACTGATGGAATTTTTGAATGGTGCTAAGGAACCTCACCAGGAGGAAATAGTAATTAGAAGCAAAACTGTACATATCCTGCTGCCAATAATCTAGGACTAATGACAAGTCTGCTGGGTGTGCTCATTTCATCAAAAGTGGCAATACAAATCTTACGGGTTGACACACCTTGACTTCACAACGCATTAATATCTCAGGCAGGAGTTTATGGCTTGGGAGCTTTCCAATTTTCCAATGACCAGTGTGTGTGCACATAAAAATGTGGGCAGGAACAGATACAGCAACATTTAATTCTAAACATTATCTTTCATACATTTGTTTATTGATCTAAATGAGGGCATCACAGGCAGAGCGGGCATTTCCTGTTCCTTTCATATTGCCCCTTGTGTGACATGGACCAAAACGTGGATAATGTTGTGCTTCCATGTTGCACTCAATCTTTATGGTGTAGAGGCCACAGGTTTGGGATATGTTGTTATATAGGTCTTACCACAAAAAACTCCAGTGCATTATGGAGATATATATCAGTGCATTTCAATGAATTGATTTCAGAGAACGAGATCACCAAGTATTCATGGCTGTGAGTGTTCAAGAAGCAGCCAATAGAAGTTATGTTATCAAAGAACAGGAATGTTCAATATCCTCAGATATATTGTCAAAGTAAACCATGGAGTGACCGAGTGGTGGCGCCATCGAGTGTGGCAGCCTCGCCAGCAGCTGTCCGTCCTTTCACAATTTTTGTTATTTTTAGTCTGTCAAAAAGTACCCTTTTTGGAAGTCTTTTAGTCTTTTTATGTGGGTGATGTGGGGGGTGGAAATAGGGGAAACCGTTTCCCAGACACTTCATGTTAAATTCTATAGTATTGTGTTCAATTTCATTTTATTTGTGTGGCTGTATGGTAACTCAAATTTCACTGCACCAATTGGCGTATGTGACAATAAATGCAACTTGAACTTGAAATGGAAGGATCTAACCAAGGTCCTGGTCTCAGAAAGCACATATTAATTTAGTTTTCATGTGAGGAAAAAATCTTATGTCAGCATGCATCATGAGGAAGGATAAAAAAGGTATCAAATATTTTGTAGAAACCAATGGCAAGCCTGGCTTCATAATTCCGCTTCACGTTCTTATAACGGCGCTTCTCCAAGTAAATTATTTCTTCAAACTCTTCATTGGGAAAATAGCCAGCAATGTCGTCAAAATGGTCAGCATCCTGGAAAAACAAACATTGTACCTGTACCACTTTGGTGCATAATCTGCAATCATCAGATATTAATTCAAAAACTGATTTAAAAATATCCTTTTTTATTTAATACAGGACAATTCCAGGATTTAAAAAATCACAACGTAAAATTAAAGGGTAAGTTCTTCAGGACAGAAATGAGATATTTCTTCACTCAGAATATAATTGCATTCCAGCAAGATCAAAACATTATCGATTCCAACAAGTAAACTGCTGCAAAACCACTATTGTAAAAATGAATAAATTGTCAGAGATATTCAGCAGGCCAGGCAGCAGCTGTGGAGGTAGAAGCTGAGTGAATGTTTCAGCATAATATTCTTTCCTCGCAGCTGGGGAAAGTTGCCAGATGGAGACAAACTAGAAGGATGAGGGAGATGGTCTGAATGGCATCAGTCCCAGATCAATATTAATGTCAGTGATCCACTCCAGAGCCCAGGGAACTAACTCATCCATTCCTCACTGAAACCAATCTCTGGGGCTGTGATGGTCTGAGAAGGAGCAGCAGCATCTTCCCCGTACCCAGGCCCCGGAGAGGTCATTTATGCGGCATCGTCTGCCCGCTCGCTCTCCATGTCAAAGCTTCCTGGAGTCTCACCTCGGAGCCCCGCCTGTGTCCCAGACATGGTCTTGTCTCCTTCAGCAGCTTCTCCCTCGGTCTCGCTTCCTGGGCTCACACTCCCACATCTCCTCACCTGCACACTGACTAAACCCCTCGATCAATGAAGCGTCACCTCGACGATACCTCACGATCAAACTGCTCCTCACGACCAGACCTCGACTCGACTAAACCCCACGTCACTGAAACCAACCTCGCGCCCGCCTCCAATAACCAACAGCTGCCTCCTCCTCGCTCCCGCTATTTATAGACTCGGTCATTGGAGGGGGCGGGGCTTGAGTCAACGTCAACGCGTGTGCGCCCCACCCCTCCCCCCTCCCCTTCCCCACCTCCACCGGCTCTCTCGGGCAGTGCGCCTGCGCCGCTCTCCGCGCTCGACCCCGCCCCTCGGTTCGCGCCGCCAATGGCCCGGGGGGAAGGGAGAGGGGCGGAGCAGGGGCTATGAATAGAGGGTCCTCTCCGGGGCCTGGGAATGGGGAAGATGCTGCTGCTCCTTCATCTCCTCATCAGAACATCACAACCACCAGGAATCGGTGTCAGTGAGGAGTGGATCACTGACAGTAATATTGATCTGGGAGGCCATTTAGACCATCTCCCTCATCTTTCTTTTTGTCTGTCTCCATCTGACAACTTTCCCCAGCTTTGAGGAAAGAATATTAACCTGAAACATTCACCCAGTTTCTCCCTCTACAGATGCTGCCTGTCTTGCTGATTATCTTCAACAACGTACTATTTTTTCCATTCGTGGTTTTGCAGCAGCCACTGGGTGCTGCTCGCCTGCTCCTGAATTCAGTATGCGGGAAGCCCATGATAGTCACTGTCTTCATTGCCACTAATGTAGACACTGATGCCTGTTGGCAGGAAGCTGCAATCTTGAATATTGACAGGCACCATTTGGGGTCTGGACCTTTCAGGCAGATCATGCCTGACCTGCACTTTAAATGCAGTTTCCTCTCTTACTGTGATATGGTTTATTACTTCTTAGAATTAATTATATGTTGATCTTGCTCAAATGCAATTAACAGCTTTTTTTTAACCCTTAAAAATATTCTGTGAAGAAATATCTAATTTCTATCCTGAAGAAGTTACCCTTTATTTTAAGTTGTTGATACTTTATCCTGGAATTGTATTGTCTTAAATAAACAATTGATATTTTAAAATCTGTTTTGGAATTAATATCTGATGATTACACATTATGCACCAGAGTGTATCAGGTACAATGTTTGGTTTTCCAGGATGCTGACAAGTTCAAAGACTGGCTGCCAGGATATTCTGCTATCATCACTTCTTCAAGCTCAACGTTGAGACGCCAGGGAGAAATCTGCACTGTCAGCACTGCTTACGTCAAATGTGAACTGCAGAAAGAAGCCTGTGATCACCACAACCCCCCTTTCAAAGATTACAGGACTAAGTTGTTGAGACAAGCCCGAGATCACCAGCATCTTGCCTTACAGCGCCAGAGACCCGGGTTCGATCCCGAATATGTGTGCTTGTCTGTACGGAGTTTGTACTTTCTTCTCGTGACCTGTGTGTGTTTTCCCTGAGATCTTCGGTTTCCTCCGACACCAAAAAGGTACAGTTTACAGGTTAATTGGCTTCGTATAAATGTAAATTGTCCCCAGTGTGTGTAGGATAGTTTCCACGCTGTATCTCTAAACTAAACTGAAAAACTACACACTTGTGCCTTCAACCTCCCAAAGTGCAACACCTCACACTTGCTCAGTTTAAACTCTGTCCAAGCAGTCGTTCCAGGTGCGACAGAGTTTAAACTGAGCAATCTGCATCTCCTCCAACCTCATCTATTGCATCCGCTGCTTTAGATGTCAGCTGATCTACATCGATGAGACCAAGTGTAGGCTTGGCAATCGCTTCGCCGAACACCTCCGCTCGGTCCGCAATAACCAACCTAATCTCTCGGTGGCTCAGCGCTTCAACTCCCCCACCCATTCGGAATCCGACCTTTCTGTCCTGGACCTCCTTCATGGCCAGAGTGAGGACCACCAGAAATTGGAACAGCACCTCATATTTTGCTTGGGCAGTTTGTACCCCAGCTGCATGAACATTGAGTTCTCCAATTTCGCATAGCCCTTACTGTCTCCTCCCCTTCTCAGCTCACCCTCAGTCAGAGGACTCCTCCTCTTCCTTTCTTCTTCCTGCCCCCTCCCTACATCAGTCTGAAGTAGGGTTTCGGCCTGAAACGTTGCCTATTTCTTTCACTCCATAGATGTCGCCGCACTCGCTGAGTTTCTCCAATATTTTTATCTACCTGCCATTTCTCCGCCAATTTATGCATCTGATCTTCATCCCGCCATATCTTCTTCACTGTCTGCAACTCCTCCAATCTTGGTGTCATCAGCAAACTCACTCAGCCACAGATCGCCAGCATCTTCACACGTGCGTTCTGATGGACGGACAGCGCATCCTGGACATTTTTGCCGCTGTAAATAGAATAAAACACCTGAGTTCACCGTGTTATTGTGAATGTCGGAGTGATCACTGCTGAACCCGGCTCTCTTTAAACACCACTCATACTGCCTCCTTCAGTGAGATCACAACCTGGACCCTAAGATCCCACTGCACATCAATTATGTCAATGAATAAGGGTCTTGACCTGAAACGTCACCCATTCCTTCAATGTCAAGAATGAATATTGCTTTCTTTAACCTCAAGTACACCTGCGCTCGCTCTCTCTCCATCCCTCCCCCACCAAAGTCACACCAGCTAGGTCTTGAATTTTCATGGCTTTTTACGTCTTGAATTTTCGTGGTTTTAACGTCTTGAATTTTCGTGGCTTTTCATGTCGAATTTTCATGGCTTTTCACGTCTTCAATTATCATGACTTTTCATGCCTTGAATTTTCGTGGCTTTTCATTTCTTGAATTTTCGTGGCTTTTCATGTCTTGGTTTTTCGTGGCTTTTCACGTCTTGAATTGTCGTGGCTTTTCACGTTTTGAATAGTCATTGATTTCCACGTCTTGAAATTTCGTGGCATTTCAAGTCTTGAATTTTTGTGGGGTTTGTTCACGTCTTGAATTTTCGTGGATTTTCTGGTCTTGAATATTGGTGTCTTTTCATGTCTTGAATTTTCGTGGCTTTTCATGTCTTGAATTTTCGTGGCTTTTCAAGTCTTGAATTTTTGTGGCTTTTCATGTCTTGAATTGTCGTGGCTTTTCATGTCTTTATTTTTCGTGGCTTTTCACGTCATGAAATTTCGTGGCTTTTCACGTCTTGAATTTTGTGGCTTTTCAAGTTTTGAAATGCCCTTGCCTTTTACGGTTAGAATTTTTGTGACTTTTAACGTCTTCAATTTTCGTGGCTTATAACGTCATGAATTTTTGTGGCTTTTAAAGTCATGAATTTTTGTGGCTTTTCACGTTTTGAATTTTCGTGGCTTTTCATGACCTGAAACGTCACCCATTCCTTCTCGCCAGAGATGCTGCCTCTCCCGTTGAGTTACACCAGCATTTCGTGCCAATCTTCGGTTTAAACCGGCATCTGCAGTTGCATCCAACACTGTTAATAATTTAGTTTAGTTTCGAGATACAGCGCGGAAACAGGCCCACCGATTCCGCACTGACCAACGATCCCCGCACATTATCACTATTAATAGGTTGAAGTTCAAGGGAAAAGTCAGTAACACCGCCATCATGGAGCTTCTGCACAGGGACGACTGCTCCATTGCAGCACACTCTGCAGAAGACCTCCAGGGCATCCTGAATGCCTTTGCCAAGGCATACAGAGCCATGGGCCTAGACCCAGGTCCCACATCAACCTCCACCCAACCAGCCATCTAAAAATCGACGACACCACTCTTGAAAACATTGACCACTTCCCCAACCTTGGCAGCATTCTTTCTTCAAAAACTGACATCGACTCTGAGGTCAACAATCGCCTGAGTTGTGCCAATGGAGCCTACGCCAGACTCAGGAGACGAGTCTTTGAAGACCGAGACCTAAAGGTTCAAACAAAACTGCTGGTCTACAGAGCCCTTGTCCTCTAACACCCCGTTGAATGGAGTTGAGTAATGGATCACCTACAGCAGGCACCTGAGAGTTCTGGAACAATATCATCGAAGATCCTTTCGAAAAATTCTGAGGATCAGCTGGGAGGACAAACGCACCAACATCACCGTTTTGGAGGAAGCCAACATGACCAGCATCACCACCACAATAATGCAGCACCAACTTTGATGGACTGGCCATATCATCCGCATGTTCAACATAGTCTCCTTAAACAAATACTGTACTCTCAACTGAAGGAAGGTCGGCGAGCCCCCGGCGGGCCAAAGAAAAGCTTCAAGGTCAACACCAAGAACAGTCTGAAGAATTTCCACATCACATCAAGCAACTGGGAGTGCATTGCACTAGACATGCAACCTGCAGGAAGTCCGTGCAGGAATGAGCTGCACTTCACAACATGGAACCATGATGTGTCGCAGATACAAAGCGACAGCAGCATAAGGAGAGAGAGAAGGAGGCTCGACACTACCAACTGCCGCCAGTCTCCACTGCTCACGTTGCACCAAGGTGTGTGGATCGTGGATAGGCCTTTACAGACGTCTGCAGACCCACAAGTGGATGACCCTATGGAGAGGACAATCATACTCGTTTCGAGTGACCGCCGGTTATGTTTAATTTCGCGATACAGTGCGGAGACAGACCCTTCCGCCCACCGAAGCCGCACCGAGGAAGGAACGGCAGATGCTGGTTTACACAAAAGATAGACACAAAAGCTGGAGTAACCCAGCGGGGCTCGCAGCATATCTGGAGAAAAGGTGACGTTTTGGTTCGAGACCCTTATTCAGACTGAGAGGCAGGTGAAAGGGAAACGAGAGGTATGGAAAGGTACAGAACAAATCAGGCCGAAACGATGGCCCAGGAAAGGTGGAGCCCACAATGGTCTATTGCTTGTCATGGAAGAGATACAAACATGGAAACTAGCAGAACAATAAAGTGGGGGATGAACAGAGAGAGGGAAAGCAAGGGTTACTTGAGGTTAGAGAAGGCAATGTTCTTACCGCTGGGGTGTAAGCCGCCCAAGCGAAATATGAGGTGGCTACCTAGCTGTCCAGATTGTATTGCATGTGCTCTCCCCTAAATCTACCCTAAATTTACAGATGCCCTCCCTACTGCACCATTTAAAGGTGCCCTCCTCTAATTCACCATTTACAGATGCCCTCCTAATTCACCATTTAAAGGTGCCCTTCCCTAAATCCCCCTCCCATTTACATGCCCTATCCTAAATCCACATTTAGAGGTGCCCTTCCCTAAACCCCCCTGTTGCTAGGCACCCTCCCCTATATGTAGCCATCTAGCTACCTAGTTTTGCAGTATGTAGCCTCAGTCTAGCTAGCTAGCTACCTAGCTATCCAGTACGGTGCTCAGTCTAGCTATCTATCTAGCTATCCAAGTATGAAGCTCAGTCTAGCTATCTACCTAGCTATCCAGGTATGTAGCTTAATCTAGTTAGCTACCTAGCTATCCAGTATGTAGCTCAGTTTTGCTATCTACCTACCTATCCAGTATGTAGCCATTTAGCTAGCTACCAAGTTATACAGGACGTAGCCATCTAGCTGGCTCAATTGTGATCATGTTTTGTCTTTTTGCTAAGTGGTTAGCTCGCGACTAAAGCTTTGCACTGTACCTCGGTACACGTGAGAATAAATTAATGAGGGGGAAAGAATTATATGAGATTGTTACGTGGATTGGTGTAACAACACACCAGTTGTTGTTGTAAAGCTTCAGTTGTTGTTGTTGCTCATATTGTATTGCTCCTTTACAGGTGCTCTCCCCTAAATCTACCCTAAATTTACAGATACCTTCCCTACTGCACTATTTAAAGGGGCCCTCCCCTAATTCACCATTTACAGATGCCCTCCTAATTCACAGTTTAAAGGTGCCCTCCCCTAAATCCCCCTCCCATATACATGCCCTCCCCTAAATCAAAATTTACAGGTGCCCGTCCCTAATCCCCCCCCCTATTTCTGGGCACCCTCCCCTATATGTAGCTATCTAGCTAATATTATGCATCCTGTAATTTTACTTCGGAGTCACGTGAGTGTTGGGTGGAGCAGAGCTTCTCCAAGCAGTGCAAAAAGCCTGAAGGTAAGTGGTTTCACTTTTGCTTTTAGGTCGCTTTCTTCCGGAAGACTTTGTGCTGTGTGCCAGACAAGTCTAATATGGAGAAAGTGCGAAAAGGCAAAGGGAGGCGTACCGCAGGTAAACATCAAGAGGACCGTGGGTCTGAGAGTAGCGGGCGCCCGATTAAAGAGGCAGTGGCAGAAAATTCAGCGACTGCAGAAACGGCAACTAAAAGTACCGTTGCAGCACCATTGGGGTGCAAGGCCAAAAGAAAGACTGATCGGCCAGTAGACTCGGAAGAGTCAGACCAGGAGGTTACCCCACCTCAGGAAGACATTATGTCTACTCGGGTCGCTAACCTGGAATTCCTCATGGGGAAAATGATTTATCAGGACCCACTCCAGGAAGAGTACAGTCTGGCTTTGGCCTACAGGAGAGCCAGCGAAGGGAGTGCCTGGAAAAGGTGGGGTTCAGCGTTGGCCTCCAGGAGAGCCAGCGTCAGGAATGTGTCATGAAAGACAATATATGGGTTGGCCTACAGGAGAGCCAGCACCAGCAGTGTCTGAGGAAAGACAATTCATGCGTTGGCCTACAGGAGAGCCAGCGCCAGCAGCACCTAATAAAGGGCTGCAAATACGTGGGCCTACGGGAGAGCCCGCGAGGGGAGCACCTGCAAAAGGGTTTACAATGCGTAGGCCTACGGGAGAGCCCGCGCTAGAAACACCTGAAGCAGGGATACCAGATCAGCCCCACTATGAGGAGGAATTTCCAGGCCAGCAAGATTCGGATGATGAATCATACGAGGACCACAGCCCAGTAACAGAACCCAGAATACCAGGTCTGGCCCAAAAATTCTCCGTTCCCAGACTGAAAGGGGAACCTTTGGCAGAGGATATAGCAATGACAATAAATTACTTTCTCTCCCATCAGCTGGAGGAACTGACTATGGACGCGACTGTAAAAAAAATATGAAACCCCGCAGAATTGCGCACTGCTAGCAGTCCCAGCAGTAAATAATGTAATATGGGGCTATTTGGGCATTGCAGTACGCGCACAAGAAATGAAATTACAGAGGGTGTTGAAGTTGCTGGGGTCAGGTATTACGGCTTTTGCCAGAGGCTTGGATGAGGAGCACGTGTCTGTGTCACAACAGGATGCCTTAGCACTCATGTGTAATGCGCACTTTGAAATAAACTGTATTCGTAAAAGTGCTATAAGGCCTAACATACATCCTATGTTCGCGGGGCTCTGTAAACCAACTAATATTCAATTGCCTAATCTGCTTTTTGGAGAGAATCTAGCCAAAAGGGTGAAAGACCTGAATGAAGAAGCAAAAACCGTGGGGATGATAAAACCACCGGTGCTTGGCAGATCTGTTCGAAGGCAATTTCCCTACCGAAGGGCGGTGACTGAGGCCGCTGAAGGAACAAGTCGGTCGTTCCCATATACGCGTTATGGCGCACTGCTCCTGGGACCCGTGGAGGTTACAGTGTTCCCACTAAGAGCAGTGGACAACATTTGACACCAGCAAGCCCTGAGGTAGGTGGGTCTGGTCCTGGAAGAATCATATTAAGTGTTTCACATTTGCAAATTGGGGGTAGGTTACAATTCTTCCTAAAAGAATGGCAAAAAATAACATCTGATGCGTTTATACTGTGCACTATTATGGGGTTCAGAAGTGAATTCTACCTATATTTGGATCCTCCTACTCAACATGTTTCAAGTCGGACACGTATTTTCTCAAAAGAAGAGAATATGGACATTCAAGCGGAACTTGAAATATTGTGTGGGAAAGGGGTCATTGAAAAGTCAGTTCACCAACAGCACCAATTTGTGTCAAGCATTTTTCCTAGAGCAAAAAAGGATGGTGGCTGTAGAATTATTTTCGATCTGACAAGTCTTAACCCTTTTGTACAGTATAAACATTTTAAAATGGAAACATTTGCCAATGCTATACAGCTAATTTCAAGAAAATACTATATGGCTAGCATAGATCTGCAAGATGCATATTACTCTGTGGCTGTGCATGGTAATGATCGAAGATACTTAAAGTTTAACTGAATGAGCTAATTATGGCAGTTTAAAGCATTGCCTAATGGGTTAACCTCAGTCCCTGGACTATTTACGAAATTGTTAAAACCAATCATAGCTTTGCTAAGAGCTCAGGGCCATTTGGTAAAGGCTTATTTGGATGATATTTTAATTGTGGGTAACACTCGGGCTACAACAGAAGCATCGGTGTCAATAGTCAAGCTCACATTTGAGAGGCTGGGGTTTGTGATACATCCAGATAAATCCAAATTGTCACCAAGCACAGTAATTGATTACTTGGGGTTCACTATTAATTCAGAACACATGATAGTGACTTTGCCCAAGGATAAAAAGCTGCAGTTAATTGAGGGTTGTATCAAGCTCATTACACAGCATCAACCATCAATTAGGCAAGTGGCAAGCTTGCTTGGCAAACTAATTGCTTCATTTCCAGCTGTGCAGTTTGGTCCACTGCATTATCAGCAACTGCAGCGAGCAAAGGTACAAGCGTTGAGGAGACATTTAGGGCATTTTGATAGACCCATGCAATTACCAGTAACAGCTATTACTGAAATGCAATGGTGGATCAGGAGTGTCTCATATGCTTCCAGGGAAATTCTGGTTGAAACACCTGCTATTATTCTGCAGACTGAGGAGCTACTGATATTATTTACAGCTGTGGAGGCAGATGGAATGTGGAAGAAGTACCATGTGTTCCAAGCACATGGGATCAATTACCTAGGTACATTTTATGGGCTTAAAGGTTATTGCTCTAATGTGCAAAACGTGCATGTACAGGTGCAGATTGACAACACTATGGCTGTAGCGTATGTTAATCACATGGGTGGAATCAAGTCAGAATCTTGTGATAGATTAGCAAACGTTACCTGGAACTGGTATATTAGCAGAAACATTTGGCTTTCGGCAATCTACCTACCAGGTAGATTCAACATAATCGCAGACACCAGGTCACGTAAATTCAATGACAATACAGAATGGATGTTAAATCGTGACAACTTTAATAAAATAGTTGCGCAATTTGGATGCCAGAAATTAACTTGTTTGCATCTAGACTTAACCACCAATTACCTAATATGTTTCATGGGAACCAGATCCTGTTGCAACAGCGGTGGATGTATTCTCGCTAAATTGGGGTGGAATGTTTTTGTATGCATTTCCTCCATTTTGTCTCATTAGTAGGTGTCTACAAAAGATCAAGCAGGACTCTGCGTCCTGAAGTTTCGTCACTTTTTGCATGCTGAATTTTCGTCGCTTTCCTCATGCTGAATTTTCGTCGATTTTCGCATGCTGAATTTTCGCTGCTTTCCACGTGCTTCATTTATGTCACTTTTCGCATGCTTCATTTTCATCGCTTTTCGCGTCCTGAAGGTTCGTCACTTTTCGCATGCTGAATTTTCAACGCATTTCGCGTCCTGAAATTTCGTCACTTTTCTCGTGCTGAATTTTCGCGTCCTGAAGGTTCATCGCTTTTCCCATGCTGAATTTTCGTTGGTCTTCGCGTGCGGAATTTTCGTTACTTTTCACATCCTGAAGGTTTCTCTCTTTTCGCGTGCTAAAGTTTTGTCGCTTTTCGCTTGCTGAATTTTCAGCGATTTTCGTGTGCTGAAATTTTGCCGCTTTTCTCGTTCTGAAATGTTGTCGCTTTATGTGTCCTGAATTTTTATTGCTTTTTGCATGCAGATTTTTCGTCGCGTTTCACGTGCTGAATTTTTGTAGCTTTTTGCATGCTGAATTTTCCTCACTTTTCGCATGCTGAATTTTCTTTGCATTTTTCGAGTGCTGAATTTTCGTCGCTTTTCACGTGCTGAATTTTCATCGCTTTTCGCAGTCTGAATTTTTGTCGCATTTCGCTTGCTGAAATTTCGTTGCCTTTCATGTCCTGAAATTTCGTCGCTCTATGCATCCTGATGTTTCATCGCATTTCGCATCCTGAATTTACGTCACTTTTCGTGTGCTGAATTTTCGGCATTTTTCGCATGCTGAATTTTCACTGGTTTTCGCGTGCGGAATTTTCATTACTTTTCACATCCTGAAGGTTTGTCGCCTTTCACGTGCTGAATTTTCGTCACTTTTCGCATGCTGAAATTTCGTCGGTTTTTGCGTGCTTCATTTTCATTGCTTTTCGCGTCCTGCAGGTTCGTCGCTTTTCACATGCAGAATTTTTGTTGCATTTCGTATGCTGAATTTTCATTGGTTTTCACTGGCGGAATTTTTCGTCACTTTTCGCTTCCTGAAGGTTTGTAGCTTTTCACGTGCTGAATTTTCGTCCCTTTCCGTGCTGAATTTTCATTGGTTTTCGCATGCTTCATTTTCATCGCGTTTCACGTCCTGAAGGTTCCTCTCTTTTAGAGCGTAAAATTTTCATCGCTTTTCGCTTGCTGAAATTTCGTCGATTTTCACGTCCTGAAATTTCGTCACTTTATGCATCCTGAATTTTCATCGCTTTTCTCATGCTGAATTTTCGTCGCTTGTCGTGTGCTGAATTTTCGGCGCTTTTCACGATCTGAAATTTCGTCACTTTTCGCGTGTTGAATTTTCGTTGCTTTTCACATGCTGAATTTTCGTCGCTTTTCTTGTGCTGCATTTTTGTCACTTTTCGCATGCTGAATTTTCGTCGCTTTTCGCGTGCTTCATTTTCATCGCTTTTCGCGTCCTGAAGGTTTGTCGATTTTCGAATGCTGAATTTTTGTAGCATTTCGCATGCTAAATTTTCGTCGCTTATCGCATGTTGAATTTTCGCTGGTTTTCGCGTGCGGAATTTTCATTACTTTTCGCATCCTGAAGGTTTGTCGCCTTTCGCGTGCTGAATTTTTGTCACTTTTCACGTGCTGAATTTTTGTTGTTTTTTGCATGCTTCATTTTTATTGCTTTTCGCGTCCTGAGGGTTCCTCTCTTTTCGTGTGCTGAAGTTTCGTCGATTTTTGCATGCTGAATTTTCGATGCTTTTCGCGTGCTGAAATTTTGTTGCTTTTCGTGTGCTGAATTTTCGGCGCTTTTCACGTTCTGAAATTCGTCATTTTATGCGTGGTGAATTTTTGTCACTTTTCGCATGCTGATTTGTTGTCATTTTTCGCATCCTGAAGGTGTGTAGCTTTTCGCATGCTGAATTTTCGTCCCTTTTCACAGGCTGAATTTCCATTGGTTTTCGCGTGCTTCATTTTCATTGCTTTTCTCGCCCTGAAGATTCTTGTCTTTTTGCATGTAGAATTTTCGTCGCTTTTCGCTTGCTGAAATTTCATCGCTTATCACGTCCTGAAATTTCATCGCTTTATGCGTACTGATGTTTCATCGCATTTCATGTCCTGAATTTACATCACTTTTCATGTGTTGAATTTTAATCACTTTTCTCTTGCTGAAATTTCGTTGCTTTTCACATCCTGAAATTTCATCGCTTTATGCGTCCTGATGTTTCATCGCATTTCGCGTCCTGAATTTACATCGCTTTTCGTGTGCTGAATTTTCGTCGCTTTTCATGTGCTGAATTTTTGTCACTTTTCGCATGCTGAATTTTCGTCGCTTTTCGCTTCCTGAAGGTTTGTCGATTTTCGCATGCTAAATTTTCGTCGCTTATCGCATGCTGAAATTTCGTTGGTTTTCACGTGTGGAATTTTCGTTACTTTTCGCATCCTGGTTTGTCGCCTTTCGCGTGCTGAATTTTCGTCACTTTTCACGTGCTGAATTTTGTTGGTTTTTGCGTGCTTCATTTTCATCGCGTCCTGTAGGTTCGTCGCTTTACTCTTGCTGACATTTCGTTGCTTTTCACTTCCTGAAATTTCGTCGCTTTATGCGTCGTGATGTTTCAGCGCATTTCGCATCCTGAATTGACATCACTTTTCATGTGCTGAATTTTTGTCGCTTTTCACCTACTGAATCGTTGTCATTTTTCGTATGCTGAATTTCCATTGCTTTTCACGTGCTTCATTTTCATCGCGTCCTGAAGGTTCATCGCTTTTCGAATGCTGAAATTTCGTCACATTTCGCATGCTGAATTTTCATCGCTTTCCGTCGCTTTTCATGTCCTGTAGATCCGTCACTTTTCACGTGCAGAATTTTCGTCGCTTTTCGCGTGCAGAAATTTAGTCGCTTTTCATGTCCTGAATTTATTCGCTTTCTGAGTCCTGATGTTTCATCACATTTCGCGTCCAGAATTTACGTCGCTTTTCTTGTGCTGAATTTTCGTCACTTTTTATATGCAGAATTTTTGTCACTTTTCGCGTGCTTCATTTTCATTGCTTTTCACGTCCTGAAGGTTCCTCTCTTTTTGTGTGCTGAAGTTTAGTCAATTTTTGCATGCTGAATTTTCGTAGCTTTTCGCGTGCTGAATTTTCATCCCTTTTCGTGTGCTGAAATTTCGTTGCTTTTCACGTCCTGTAATTTCGTCGCTTTATGCGTCCTGAATTTTTATCGCTTTTCTAATGCTGAATTTTCGTCGCTTTTCATGTGCTGAATTTTTGTCACTTTTCGCGTGCAGAAATTTAGTCGCTTTTCATGTCCTGAAATTTATTCGCTTTTTGAGTCCTGATGTTTCATCGCATTTTGCGTCCTGAAATGTCGTCGCTTTTCATGTGCTGAATTTTCGTCACTTTTTGTGTGCAGAATTTTTGTCACTTTTCACATACTGAATTTTTGTCGCTTTTCGCGTGCTTCATTTTCATCGCTTTTCGCGTCCTGAAAGTACGTCGCTTTTCAAATGCTGAAATTCCGTCGCATTTCGCATGCTGAATTTTCGTCGATTTTCGCATGCTGAATTTTCATATATTTTCGCGTGCTGAATTTTCGTTGGTTTTCGCGTGCGGAATTTTCGTTTCTTTTCGCATCTTGGTTTGTCGCCTTTCACGTGCTGAATTTTCGTCACTCTTCACATGCTGAATTTTCGTTGCTTTTCGCGTGCTTTCATTTTCATCGCTTTTCGTGTCCTGAAAGTTCCTCTCTTTTCGCGTGCTGAACATTCGTCGCAAATCGCTTGCTGAAATTTCGGCGCTTTTCACGTCTTGAAATTTCGTCGCTTTACGCGTCCTGAAGTTTCATCGCTTTTCGCATTCTGAAATTTCGCTTTATGCGTCCTGATGTTTCATCGCTTTTCGCATGCTGAATTTTCGTGGATTTTTTTGTGCTGAAATTTCGGCGCTTTTCGTGTGCTGAAATTTTGTCGCTTTTCACGTCCTGAAATGTAGTCACTTTTTGCGTGCTGAATTTTCGTCGTTTTTCGAGTCCTGAAGGATCGTCGCTTTCCACATGCTGAATTGTTGTCGCTTTTCGTGTCCTGAAGGTTCGTCACTTTTCGGCTGCTGAATTTTCGTTGCTTTTCACGTCCTGAAGGTTCGTCACTTTTTGCGAGCTGAATTATCGTTGCTTTTAGTATGCTGAAATTTAATCGATTTTCACGTCCTGAAATTTCGTCCCTTTTGCGTGCTGAATTTTTGTCGTTTTCACGTCCTGAAGGATCGTCGCTTTTCACATCCTGAATTGTTGTCGCTTTTTTTGTCCTGAAGGTTCGTCACTTTTCGTGTTCCAAAATTTTGTCGCTTTTGTGTCCTGAAATTTTGTTGCTTCATGCATCCTGAACTTTTGTTGCTTTTCCATCTTCAATTTACGTCGCTTTTGGCATTTTGAATTTTCGGTGCCTTTCGCGTCATGAAATGTCATCACTTTTCGTGTGCTGAATTTTCGTCGCTTTTCGTGTGCTGAAATTTCATCCCTTTACACGTTCTGAAATTTCGTCGCTTTATGCGTCCTGATGTTATGTCGCGTTTCGCATGCTGAAGTTTCGTCACTTTTTGTGTGCTGAAATTTCCGCGCTCTTCGTGTGTTGAAATTTAGTTGCTTTTCATGTTCTGAAATTTCATCGCTTTATGTGTCCTATAATTTCGTCGCTTTTCGCATGCTGAATTTTCGTCGATTTTGTGTGCTGAAATTTCAGCAATTTTCGTGTTCTGATATTTCGTCGCTTTTCATGTTCCGAAATTTCGTCGTTTTACGCGTGCTGAATTTTTATCGCCTTTCACCAGCTGAATTTTTGTCGCCTTTCATGTCCTGAAGTTTTGTCGCCTTTTTCCATGCTGAATTTTCGTCGCTTTTCGCGTGCTTTATTTTCATCGCTTTTCGCGTGCTGCAATTTCGTCGCTTTTTGTGTGCTGAAATTTCGGCACTTTTCATCTGCTGAAATTTCGTTGCTTTTCACATCCTCAAATGTCGTCACTTTTGGCGTGCTGAATTTTCATCACTTTCCACGTCCTGAAGAATCGTCGCTTTTCGCGTGCTGAAATTTCGTCGCTTTTCGCATGGTGAATTTTCGTCGCTTTTCGCGTGATTAATTTTCGTCGCTTTTCATGTTCTGAAATTTCGTCACTTTTTGCGTGCTGAATTTTCGTCGCATTTCGTGTGCTGAATTTTCGTGACTTTTCACGTGCTGAATTACCGTCGCTTTTCGTGCTGAAATTTCGTCGCCTTTAACGTCCTGAAATTTCATCGCCTTTCACATCCTGAAATTTCGTCGCTTTATTCGTCTTGATATTACGTTGCTTTTCGCGTCTTGAAGGTTCGTCGCTTTTGAATGCTTTTCACGTTCTGAAATGTAGTCACTTTTCGCGTGCTGAATTTTCGTCGCCTTTCCTGTCCTGAAGGTTCGTCACTTGTAATGTGCTGAATTTTGATCGCTTTTCACAGGCTGAATTTTCGTCGGCTTTCATGTCCTGAAATTTCGTCACCTTACACGTCCTGAAATTTCGTCGCTTTATTCGTCCTGATATTACGTCGCTTTTTGCGTGCTGAATTTTTGTCGCTTTTTGCATGCTTAATTTCCATAGCTTTTCGCGTGCTAAATTGTCGTCGCTTTTAACGTTCTGAAATGTTGTCACTTTTCGCTTGCGGAATTTCGGTCGCTTTTCGCATCCTGAAGGTTTGTCGCTTTTCATGTGCTGAATTTGCGTCACTTTACACGTGCAGAATCTTCGTTGGTTTTAACGTCCTGAAGGTTCCTCTCTTTTTGCATGCTGGATTTTAGTCGCCTTTTGTATGCTGAAAATTCGTCGCTTTTCGTGTGCTGATATTTCGCGCTTTTCAGGTGCTGAATTTTTGTCGCTTTTTGCATGCTGAACTTTCGTCGCTTTTTGTATGCTGAAATTTCGTCGAATTACACGTCCTGAAATTTCATCACTTTTCGCGTGCTGAATTTTCTTCGCTTTTTGCGTGCTGAATTTTTATCACTTTTCGAGTGCTGATATTTCATCGCTTTTCACGTCCTGAAGGATCGTCACTTTTAGTGTGCTGAAATTTCGTCGCTTTTCACGTCATGAAATTTCGTCGCTTTTCGCGTGCAGAATTTTTGTAGCTTTTCACGTGCTGAATGTTCATTGGTTTTCACGTCCTGAAGGTTTGTTACTTTTCGTGTGCTGAAATGTTGTCGCTGTTCATCTCCTGAAATTTTGTCGCTTCATGCATCCTGAACTTTTGTCGCATTTTGCAACTTGAATTTATGTCACTTTTGACATTTTAATTTTCGTCGCCTTTCGCGTCCTGAAGGTTCGTCACTTTTCGTGTGCTGAATGTTCGTCGCTTTTCGTGTGCTGAAATTTCGTCGCTTTTCACGTTCTAAAATTTCGTTGCATCATGCGTCCAGTAATTTCGTCGCTTTTCATGTCCTGAAGGTTCGTCACTTTTCGTGTGCCGAAATTTTGTTGCTGTTCGTCTCCTGAAATTTTTTCGCTTCATGCATCCTGAACTTTTGTCGCATTTTGCAACTTGAATTTATCTCGCTTTTGACATATTTAATTTCTGTCGCCTTACGAGTCCTGAAGGTTCGTCACTTTTCGTGTGCTGAATGTTCGTCGCTTTTCGTGTGCTGAAATTTCGTCGCTTTTCACGTTCTAAAATGTCGTTGCTTCATGCGTCCTGTAATTTCGTCGCTTTTCGCATGCTGAATGTTCGTCGCTTTTCGCGTGCTGAATTTTGGTCACTTTTCACGTGCTGAATTATCGTCGCTTTTCGCGTCCTGAAGGTTCGTCACTTTTCGCTTGCTGAATGTTCGTCGTTTTTCGTGTGCTGAAATTTCGTCGCTTTTCACATTCTAAAATTTTGTCGCTTTTCGCGTGCTGAAATTTCGTCGCCTTTCATGTCCTGAAATTTCGTCATCTTTCACGTCCTGAAATTTTGTCACTTTATTCATCCTGATATTACGTCGCTTTTCGTGTGCTGAATTTTTGTCACTTTTTGCATGCTGAATTTCCGTCGCTTTTTACGTGCCTCATTTTCAATGCTTTTCGCGTCTTGAAGGTTCGTCGCTTTTCGCATGCTGTATTTTCGTTGCTATTCGCATGCATAATTTTCGTCGCTTTTAACGTGCTAAATTTTCGTCGCTTTTAACGTTCTGAAATTTAGTCGCTTTACACGTCCTGAAATTTCATCACTAATCCCGTGCTGAATTTTCGTCGCTTTTTGCGTGCTGAATTTTTATCACTTCGAGTGCTGATATTTCATCGCTTTTCACGTCCTGGATCGTCACTTTCCACGTACTGAATTTTCGTCGTTTTTCACATGGTGAATTTTCGTCGCTTTTATTAAGCTGAAATTTCGTCGCTTTTCACGTCCTGAAATTTCGCCACTTTTTTCATGCTGAATTTTTGTCGCTTTTCGAATGGTGAATTTTCGTCGCTTTTAGTGTGCTGAAATTTAGTCGCTTTTCACGTCCTGAAATTTCGTCGCTTTTCACGTACTGAAGGTTCGTCACTTTTCGTGTGCCGAAATTTTGTTGCTGTTCGTCACCTGAAATATTTTCGCTTCATGCATCCTGAACTTTTGTCGCATTTTGCAACTTGAATTTATCTCGCTTTTGACATATTTAATTTCCGTCGCCTTTCGCGTCCTGAAGGTTCGTCACTTTTCGTGTGCTGAATGTTCGTCGCTTTTCGTGTGCTGAAATTTCGTCGCTTTTCACGTTCTAAAATGTCGTTGCTTCATGCGTCCTGTAATTTCGTCGCTTTTTGCATGCTGAATGTTCGTCGCTTTTCGCGTACTGAATTTTGGTCACTTTTCACGTGCTGAATTATCGTCGCTTTTCTCGTCCTGAAGGTTCGTCACTTTTCGCTTGCTGAATGTTCTTCGTTTTTCGTGTGCTGAAATTTCGTCGCTTTTCACATTCTAAAATTTCGTCGCTTTTCGCGTGCTGAAATTTCGTCGCCTTTCATGTCCTGAAATTTTGTCATCTTTCACGTCCTGAAATTTCGTCACTTTATTCATCCTGATATTACGTCGCTTTTCGTGTGCTGAATTTTTGTCACTTTTTGCATGCTGTATTTCCGTCGCTTTTTACGTGCCTCATTTTCAACGCTTCTCGCGTCTTGAAGTGAATGTTCGTCGCTTTTCGCATGCTGAATTTTCGTTGCTATTCGCATGCATAATTTTCGTCGCTTTTAACGTGCTAAATTTTCGTCGCTTTTGACGTTCTGAAATTTAGTCGCTTTACGCGTGCTGAATTTTCATCACTTTCAGCATGCTGAATTTTCGTCGCATTTTGTGTGCTGAAATTTCGGCGCTTGTCGTCTGCTCAAAATTCGGCGCTTTTCATGTTCTGAAATTT
Organism: Malacoraja senta; assembly: GCA_038087875.1. Taxonomy (NCBI): domain Eukaryota; kingdom Metazoa; phylum Chordata; class Chondrichthyes; order Rajiformes; family Rajidae; genus Malacoraja; species Malacoraja senta. The sequence continues at coordinate 293,610 of JAXLNO010004803.1, forward strand.
CGTCGCATACTGCGTCCTGTAATTTCGTCACTTTTCATATGCTGAATTTTCATCGCTTTTTGTGTGTTGAAATTTCGGCGCTTTTCGTGTGCTGATATTTCATCGCTTTTCATGTCCTGAAATTTCGACACTTGTCGTGCTGAATTTTCGTCACTTTTCACGTCCTGAAGGATCATCGCTATTCGCGTGCTGAAATTTCGCCGCTTTTCGCATGGTGAATTTTCGTCGCCTTTAGTATACTGAAATTTTGTCACTTTTCACGTCCTCAAATTTCGTCACTTTTCGAGCGCTGAATTTTCGTCGCTTTTTGCGTGCTGAATTTTTGTCACTTTTTGCCTGCTGAATTTTCGTCACTTTTCACGTGCTGAATTATCGTTGCTTTTCGTGTCCTGATGGTTCGTCACTTTTAACGTGCTGAATTTTCCTCGCTTTTCACAGGCTTCGTTTTCATCGCTTTTCGCGTCTTGAATGTTCGTTGCTTTTCTCAAGCTGAATTTTCATCGCTTTTCCCGTGCTGAAATTTAGTCGGATTTCATGTCCTGAAATTTCCTCGCCTTTCACGTCCTGAAATTTCGTCGCTTTATTCATCCTGATATTACGTTGCTTTTCGCGTGCTGAATTTTTTTGGCTTTTTGCATGCTAAATATTCATCGCTTTTCGCGTGCTAAATTTTCGTAACTTTTCACGTTCTGAAATTTAGTCACTTTTCACATGCGGAATTTCCGTTGCTTTTCATGTCCTGAAGGTTTTTCGCTTTTCGCGTGCTGAATTTTCGTCACTTTACGCGTGCAGAATTTTAGTTGGTTTTAACGTCCTGAAGGTTCCTCTCTTTTTGCGTGCTGAATTTTCGTCGCTTTTCGTATGCTGAATTTTCATCACTTTTCGTGTGTTGAAATTTCGCTGCTTTTCACGTTCTGAAATTTCGCCGCTTTTCACGTTCTGAAATTTCGTCGCTTTATCCGTCCTGATGTTTCATCGCTTTCCGCATGCTGAATTTTAGTCGCTTTTTGTGTGCTGAAATTTCTGCGCTTTTCGTGTGCTGATATTTCGTCGCTTTTCACGTCCTTAAATTTCATCCTGAACTTTGGCGTGCTGAATTTTCGTCACTTTTCACGTCTTGAAGGATCATCGCTTTTCACATCCTGAAGGATCGTCGCTTTTCGCGTGCTGAATTTTCATCACCTTATTCATCCTGATATTACGTCGTTTTCGCGTGCTGAATTTTTGTTTGCCTTCTGCACGCTGAATTTTCGTCGCTTTTATTATGCTATAATTTCGCCGCTTTTCACATCCTGAAATTTCATCACTTTTCCATATAACCATATAATCATATAACCATTACTGCACGGAAACAGGCCATCTCGGCCCTTCAAGTCCGTGCCGAACTTTTTTATTATTTTTTTAATAAATACTTCCTCCTAGTCCCACCTACCTGCACTCAGACCATAACCCTCCATTCCTTTCCCGTCCATATACACATCCAATCAATTTTTAAAGGATAAAATCGAACCTGCCTCCACCACTTCCACTAGAAGCTCATTCCACACAGCTACCACTCTCTGAGTAAAGAGGTTCCCCATAATGTTACCCCTAAACTTCTGTCCCTTAATTCTCAAGTCATGTGCCTTTGTTTGAATCTTCCCTACTCTCAATGGAAAAAGCTTATCCACGTCAACTCTGTCTAACCCGCTCATAATTTTCAAGACCTCAATCAAGTCCCCTCTTAACCTTCTGCGCTCCAAAGAATAAAGACCTAACTTGTTCAACCTTTCTCTGTAACTTAGTTGCTGAAACCCAGGCAACATTCTAGTAAATCTCCTCTGTACTCTCTCTATTTTGTTGACATCCTTCCTATAATTAGGCGACCAAAATTGTACTCCATACTCCAGAATTGGCCTCACCAATGCCTTGTACAATTTTAACATTACATCCCAACTTCTATATTCAATGCTCTGATTTATAAAGGCCAGCACACCAAAAGCTTTCTTTACCACCCTATCTATATGAGATTCCACCTTCAGGGAACTATGCACAGTTATTCCTAGATCCCTCTGTTCAAGTGCATTACTCAATTCTCTACCATTTACCATGTACGTCCTATTTTGATTTGTCCTGCCGAGATGCAGTACCTCAGATTTATCAGCATTAAACTCCATCTGCCATCTTTCAGCCCACTCTTCCAAATGGCCTAAATCTCTCTGTAGACTTTGAAAATCTACTTCATTATCCGCCACACCACCTATCTTAGTATCATCTGCATACTTACTAATCCAATTTTCCACACCATCATTCAGATCATTGATGTACATGACAAACAAAAGTGGACCGAACACAGACCCCTGAGGCACCCCACTAGTCACCGGCCTCCAACCTGACAAACAGCCATCCACCATTACTCTCTGGCATCTCCCATTCAGCCACTGTTGAATCCATCTTGCTACTCCACCATTAATACCCAACAATTGAATCTTCTTAACCAACCTTCCATGAGGAACCTTGTCAAAGACCTTACTGAAGTCCATATAGACAATATCCACTTTTACCCTCATCAATTTACCTAGTAACCTCTTCGAAAAATGCTACAAGATTTGTCAAACATGAAATTCCAGGCACAAATCCATGTTGACTGTTCCTAATCAGACCCTGCTTATCCAGATGCTTATATATATATTATCTCTAAGTATCCTTTCCATTAATTTGCCCACAACTGACGTCAAACTAACAGGTCTATAATTGCTACGTTTACTCTTAGAACCCTTTTAAAACAACGGACCAACATGCGCAGTACGCCAATCCTCCGGCACTATTCCCGTTTCTAATGACGTTTGAAATATTTCTGTCATAGCCCCTGCTATTTCTACACTAACTTCCTTCAATGTCCTCGGGAATATCCTGTCAGGACCTGGAGACTTTCATATTTTTCAAAAGTGTCCGCACCTCCTCTTCTTTGAATCTCATAATTTCCATTGCTACTCTGCTTGTTTCCCTTACCTCACATAATTCAATATCCTTCTGCTTGGTGAATACCGAAGACAATAAATTGTTCAATATCTCCCCCATCTCTTTTGGCTCTGCAGATAGCTGTCCACTCTGACTCTCTAATGGACCAATTTTATTCCTTGTTATCCTTTTGCTAATAATATAGCTGTAGAAACCCTTTGGATTTACTTTCACCTTACTTGCCAAAGCAACCTCGTATCTTCTTTTAGCTTTTCTAATTTCTTTCTTAGTATTATTTTTACATTCTTTATACTCAAGCACCTCATTTACTCCATGCTGCCTATAATATTTTAGATCTCTCTCTTTTTCCGAACCAAGTGTCCAATTTCCCTTGAAAACCATGGCTCTTTCCAATTTTTACTATTTCCTTTCAACCGAACAGGGACATAAAGATTCTGTACTGAAAATGCACCTTTAAATGTCCTCCATTTCTCTTCTACATCCTTCCCATGAAACAACATGTCCCAATTCACTCATTTTAAATCCTTTCGCATCTCCTCAAAGTTAGCCTTTCTCCAATCAAAAATCTCAACCCTAGGTCCAGTTCTGACTCTCTGCATAATTATATTGAAACTAATGGTATTGTGATCACTGGACCCGAAGTGCTCCCCAACGTTACCTCCGCCACCTGCCCTGTCTCATTTCCTAACAGGCGGTCCAGCACTGCCCCTTCTCTAGTAGGTACCTCTATGTATTGGTGCAAAAACAATCCTGCACACATTTTGCACTCCAAACCATCCAGCCCTTTTACAAAATGTGTTTCCCAGTCTATGTGTGGAAAATTGAAATCTCCCACAATCACTACCTTGTGCTTACTACTAATATCTGCTATCTCTTTACATATTTGCTCTTCCAATTCTCGCTCCCCATTTGGTGGTCTATAATACACCCCTATAAGTGTTGCGACACCTTTCCCATTTCTCAGCTCCACCCAAACAGCCTCCCTAGACGAGCCCTCTAATCTATCCTGCCAAAGCACTGCTGTAATATCTTCCTTGACAAGCAATGCAACACCCCCACCTCTTGCCCCTCCAATATCACCCCTGAAGCAACGAAATCCTGGAAAATTTAGTTTCCAATCACAGCCCTCCTGCAACCATGTTTCACTCATCGCCACAACATCATACTTCCAGGTGTCAATTCAGACTCTAAGCTCATCCACCTTTCTTACAATGCTCCTAGCATTAAAATATACACATTTAAGAAACCCAACACCACTTATTCTCTGTTTATTATCTTTTTCTTCTTTCTCCCCTAAATTTTGGGTCCGAGTGCTTCCCTTCTCTGCCTCCTGCCTCCCACATCTTCTACTATCTTTCTCTATTTGAGTCCCGCCCCCCAACCGTTCTAGTTTAAAGTCACCCCAGTAGCCTTTGCAAATCTCCCCGCCAGGATATTTTTTCCCCTCGGGTTCAAGTGCAACCCGTCCTTTCTGTACAGGTCACACCTTCCCCAAAAGAGGTCCCAATGATCCAGAAATTTGAATCCCTGCCCGCTGCACCAGTTCCTCAGCCACGCATTTATCCTCCACCTCATTTCATTCCTACTCTCACTGACACGTGGCACAGGTAGTAGTCCTGAGATTGTTACCTTTGCGGACCTTCTCCTTAACTCTCCTCCCAACTCCCTAAATTCTCCTTTCAGGACCTCTTCTCTTTTTCTGCCTATGTCATTGGTACCTATATGTACCACAACCTCAGGCTCCTCTCCCTCCGATTTCAGGATATCTTGGACGCATTCAGACACATCCCTGACACTGGCACGTGCTGAATTTTCGTCGCTTTTCGTGTGTTGATATTTCATCGCTTTTCATGTCCTGAAATTTCGTCAATTTTGCGGGCAGAATTTTTGTCGCTTTTCGCGTACTGAATTTTCGTCACTTTTCACGTGCTGAATTTTCATCGCATTTCACAGGCTGAATTTGCGTCGCTTTTCACGAGCTGAAATTTCGTCGCATTTAATCCTGAAATTTCGTCGCCTTTCACGTTCAGAAATTTCGTCGCTTTATTCATCCTGATATTACGTCGCATTTCGCGTGATGAATTTTTGTCGATTTTTGCATGCAGAATTTTTGTCGCTGTTTGTGTGCTTAATTTTCATCGCTTTTCGCGTCTTGAAGGTTTGTCGCTTTTTGCATGCTGAATTTTCGTCGCTTTTCACGTGCTGAAATTTCGTCGGCTTTCATCTCCTGAAATTTCGTCGCCTTTCACGTCCTGAAATTTCGTCACTTAATCGTCCTGATATTACGTCACTTTTCACGTGCTGAATTTTCGTTGTTTTTTGCATGCTTAATTTTCATCGCTTTTCGCGTCTTGAACGTTTGTCGCTTTTCGAATGCTGAATTTTCGTCGCTTTTCGTGTGTTGAAATATCGCCGCTTTTCACGTTATGAAATTTCGCCGCTTTTCACATTCTGAAATTTAGTCGCTTTATGCATCCTGATGTTTCGTCACTTGTCGAATGCTGAATTTTCGTCACTTTTTGTGTGCTGAAAGTTCGGCAAATTTCGTGCATTGAAATTTCGTTGCTTTACATGTTCTGAAATTTCCTCGCTTTTGGCGTGCTGAATTTTCGTCGCTTTTCACATCCTGAAGGATCGTCGCTTTTCGCGTCCTGAAGGATCGTCGCTTTTCATGTGCTGAATTTTCGTTGCCCTATTCGTCCGGATATTATGTCGCTTTTCGCATGCTTAATTTTCGTCGCTTTTCGCGTGCTGAATTTTCGTTGCTTTTAACATTCTGAAATTTACTCAGTTTTCGTGTGCGGAATTTCCACCGCTTTTCGCCTCCTGAAGGGTTGTCGCTTTACGCGTGTTGAATTTTTGTCACTTTACACGTGCTGAATTTTCATTGATTTTAACGTCGTGAAGGTTCCTCTCTTTTCGGCTGCTGAATTTCTGTCGCTTTTCCTGTGCTGAAATTTCGCCGCTTCAGGTTCTGAAATATCGTCGCTTTATGAGTCCTGATGTTTTATCGCTTTATTCGTCCTGATGTTTCGTCACTTTTCGCATGCTGAATTTTCGTCGCTTTTTGTGTGCTGAGATTTCGGCACTTGTCATCTGCTGAAAATTCGTCGCGTTACATGTTCTGAAATTTGGTCGCTTAATGCGTCCTGTAATTTCGTCACTTTTTGCATGCTGATTTTTTCATCGCTTTTTGTGTGCTAAAAATTTCGGCGCTTTTAGTGTGCTGATATTTTGTCGCTTTTCACGTCCTTAAATTTCGTCACTTTTGTCGTGCTGAATTTTCGTCGCTTTTCACGTCCTGAAGGGTTGTCGCTTTTCGTGTGCTGAAATTTCGTCGCTTTTCGCATGGTGAATTTTCGTCGCTTTTAGTATGCTGAAATTTCGTCGTTTTTCACGTCCTGAAAGTTCTTCACTTTTCGCGTGCTGAATTTTCGTCGCTTTTTGCGTGCTTAATTTTCGTCGCTTTTCATGTGAAATTTCGTCACTTTTTGCGTGCTGATATTTCATCGCTTTTCACGTCCTGAAATTACGTCATTTTTGGTGGGCTGAATTTTTGTTGCTTCTCGTCTGCTGAATTTTCGTTACTTTTCACATGCTGAATTTTTGTCACTATTCACATGCTGAATTATCGTCGCTTTCGTGTCCTGATGGTTCGTCACTTTTAACGTGCTGAATTTTCCTCGCTTTTCACAGGCTTCGTTTTCATCGCTTTTCGTATCTTGAAGGTTCGTTGCTTTTCTCATGCTGAATTTTCATCGCTTTTCCTGTGCTGAAATTTAGTCGGATTTCATGTCCTGAAATTTCCTCGCCTTTCAGATTCTGAAATTTAGTCACTTTTCGCATGTGGAATTTCCGTTGCTTTTCGCGTCCTGAAGGTTTTTCACTTTTCGTGTGCTGAATTTTCGTTACTTCACGCGTGCAGAATTTTAGTTGGTTTTAACGTCCTGAAGGTTCCTCTCTTTTTGCGTGCTGAATTTTCGTTGCTTTTCGTATGCTGAAATTTCGTCACTTTTCGTGTGTTGAAATTTCGCTGCTTTTCATGTTCTGAAATTTCGCCACTTTTCACATTCTGAAATTTCGTAGCTTTATGCGTCCTGATGTTTCGTCGCTTTCCGCATGGTGAATTTTCGTCGCTTGTTGTGTGCTGAAATTTCGGCACTTATAGTGTGCTGAAATTTCGGCGCTTTTCGTGTGCTGATATTTCGTCGCTTTTCACGTCCAGAAATTTCGTCACTTTTGGCATGCTGAATTTTCGTCACTTTTCACGTCCTGAAGGATCGTCGCTTTTCACGTCCTGAAGGATCGTCCCTTTTCACATCCTGAGGGATTGTCGCTTTTCGCGTGCTGAATTTTCATCGCCTTATTCATCCTGATATTACGTCGTTTTCGCGTGCTGAATTTTTGTCGCCTTCTGCATGCTGAATTTTCGTCGCTTTTATTATGCTAAAATTTCGTCGCTTTTCAAATCTTGAAATTTCATCACTTTGCCATATAACCATATAATCATATAACCATTACTGCACGGAAACAGGCCATCTCGGCCCTTCAAATCCGTGCCGAACTTTTTTTTTTTTTTTAATATATACTACCCCCTAGTCCCATCTACCTGCACTCAGACCATAACCCTCCATTCCTTTCCCGTCCATATACCCATCCAATCAATTTTTAAAGGATAAAATCGAACCTGCCTCCACCACTTCCACTGGAAGCTCATTCCACACAGCTACCACTCTCTGAGTAAAGAAGATCCCCCTAATGTTACCCCTAAACTTCTGTCCCTTAATTCTAAAGTCATGTCCCCTTGTTTGATTCGTCCCTACTCTCAATGGAAAAAGCTGATCCACGTCAACTCTGTCTAACCCGCTCATAATTTTAAAGACCTCTATCAAGTCCCCTCTTAACCTTCTGCGCTCCAAAGTATAAAGACCTAACTTGTTCAACCTTTCTCTGTAACTTAGTTGCTTAAACCCAGGCAACATTCTAGTAAATCTCCTCTGTACTCTCTCTATTTTGTTGACATCCTTCCTATAATTAGGCGACCAAAATTGTACTCCATACTCCAGAATTGGCCTCACCAATGTCTTGTACAATTTTAACATTACATCCCAACTTCTATATTCAATGCTCTGATTTATAAAGGCCAGCACACCAAACGCATTCTTTACCACCCTATCTACATGAGATTCCACCTTCAGGGAACTATGCACAGTTATTCCTAGATCCCTCTGTTCAACTGCATTTCTCAATTCTCTACCATTTACCATGTACGTCCTATTTTGATTTGTCCTGCCGAGATGTAGTACCTCACATTTATCAGCATTAAACTCCATCTGCCAGCTTTCAGCCCACTCTTCCAAATGGCCTAAATCTCTCTGTAGACTTTGAAAATCTACTTCATTATCCACCACACTACCTATCTTAGTATCATCTGCATACTTACTAATCCAATTTTCCACACCATCATCCAGATCATTGATGTACATGACAAACAACAGTGGACCCAACACAGACCCCTGAGGCACCCCACTAGTCACCGGCCTCCAACCTGACAAACAGCCATCCACCATTACTCTCTGGCATCTCCATTCAGCCACTGTTGAAACCATCTTGCTATTCCACCATTAATACCCAACAATTGAATCTTCTTTACCAACCTTCCACGAGGAACCTTGTCAAAGACCTTACTGAAGTCCATATAGACAACATCCACTGCTTTACCCTCATCAATTTCCCTAGTAACCTCTTCGAAAAATTCTAGAAGATTAGTCAAACGTGAAATTCCAGGCAGAAATCCATGTTGACTGTTCCTAATCCGACTCTGCTTATCCAGATGCTTATATATATAGATAATCTCTAAGTATCCTTTCTATTAATTTGCCCACAATTGACGTCAAACTAACAGGTCTATAATTGCTAGGTTTACTCTTAGAACCCCTTTTAAACAACGGAACAACATGCGCAGTACGCCAATCCTCCGGCACTATTCCCGTTTCTAATTACATTTGAAATATTTCTGTCATAGCCCCTGCTATTTCTACACTAACTTCCCTCAATGTACTCTGGAATATCCTGTCAGGACCTGGAGACTTATCCGATTTCATATTTTTCAAAAGTGTCCGCACCTCTTCTTCTTTGAATCTCATAGTTTCCATTGTTACTCTGCTTGTTTCCCTTACCTCACATAATTCAATATCCTTCTTCTTGGTGAATACCGAAGAAAATAAATTGTTCAATATCTCCCCCATCTCTTTTGGCTCTGCAGGTAGCTGTCCACTCTGAATCTCTAATGCATCAATTTTATTCCTTGTTATCCTTTTGCTAATAATATAGCTGTAGAAACCCTTTGGATTTACTTTCACCTTACTTGCCAAAGCAACCTCATATCTTCTTTTAGCTTTTCTAATTTCTTTCTTAATATTCTTATTAAATTCTTTATACTCCTCAAGCACCTCATTTACTCCATGTTGCCTATAATATTGTAGATCTCTCTCTTTTTCCGAACCAAGTGTCCAATTTCCCTTGAAAACCATGGCTCTTTCCATATTTTACTATTTCCTTTCAACCGAACAGGGACGTAAAGATTCTGTACTTAAAATTTCACCTTTAAATGTCCGCCATTTCTCTTCTACATCCTTCCCATAAAACAACATGTCCCAATTCACTCCTTTTAAATCCTTCCGCATCTCCTCAAAGTTAGCCTTTCTCCAATCAAAAATCTCAACCCTAGGTCCAGTTTTGACTCTCACCATAATTATATTGAAACTAATGGTATTGTGAGCACTGGACCCGAAGTGCTCCCCAACGCTTACATCCGCCACCTGCCCTGTCTCATTTCCTAACAGGAGGTCCAGCACTGCCCCTTCTCTAGTATGTACCTCTATGTATTGCTGCAAAAACTATCCTGCACACATTTTACAAACTCCAAACCATCCAGCCCTTTTACAAAATGTGTTTCCCAGTCTATGTGTGGAAAATTGAAATCTCCCACAATCACTACCTTGTGCTTACTACTAATATCTGCTATCTCCTTACATATTTGCTCTTCCAATTCTCGCTCCCCATTTGACGGTCTATAATACACCCCTATGTTGCTACACTTTTCCCATTTCTCAGCTCCACCCAAATAGCCTCCCTAGACGAGCCCTCTAATCTATCCTGCCAAAGCACTGCTGTAATATCTTCCTTGACAAGCAATGCAACACCCCCACCTCTTCCCCTCCAATTCTATCACCCCTGAAGCAACGAAATCCTGGAAAATTTAGTTTCCAATCACAGCCCTCCTGCAACCATGCTTCACCGATCGCCACAACATCATACTTCCAGGTGTCAATCCAGACTCTAAGCTCATCCACCTTTCCTACAATGCTCCTAGCATTAAAATATACACATTTAAGAAACCCACCACCACTTATTCTCTGTTTATTATCTTTTTCTTCTTTCTCCCCTACATTTTGGGTCCGAGTGCTTCCCTTCTCTGCCTCCTGCCTCCCACATTTTCTGCTATCTTTCTCTATTTGAGTCCCTCCCCCCAACCGTTCTAGTTTAAAGTCTCCCCAGTAGCCTTTGCAAATCTCCCCGCCAGGATATTTTTCCCCTCGGGTTCAAGTGCAACCCGTCCTTTCTGTACAGGTCACACCTTCCCCAAACGAGGTCCCGATGATCCAGAAATTTGAATTCCTGCCCTCTGCACCAGTTCCTCAGCCACGCATTTATCCTCCACCTCATTTCACTCCTACTCTCACTGACACGTGACACAGGTAGTAGTCCTGAGATTGTTACCTTTGCGGACCTTCTCCTGAACTCTCCTCCTAACTCCCTAAATTCTCCTTTCAGGACCTCTTCTCTTTTTCTGCATATGTGATTGGTACCTATATGTACCACAACCTCAGGCCCCTCTCCCTCGGATTTCAGGATATCTTGGACGCGTTCAGACACATCCCTGACCCTGGCACGTGCTGAATTTTCGTCGGTTTTCGTGTGTTGATATTTCATCGCTTTTCATGTCCTGAAATTTCGTCAATTTTGCGGGCTGAATTTTGTCGCTTTTCGCGTACTGAATTTCCGTCACTTTTCACGTGCTGAATTATCGTAGCTTTTCGTGTCCTGAAGGTTCGTCACTTTTAACGTGCTGAATTTTCATTGCATATCACAGGCTGAATTTGCGTCGCTTTTCGCGTGCTGAAATTTCGTCGCCTTTAATCCTGAAATTTCGTCGCCTTTCACGTTCAGAAATTTCGTTGCTTTATTCATCCTGATATTACGTCGCTTTTCGCGTGCTGAATTTTTGTCGATTTTTGCATGCAGAATTTTTGTCGCTGTTTGTGTGCTTAATTTCCATCGCTTTTCGCGTCTTGATGGTTTGTCGCTTTTTGCATGCTGAATTTTCGTCGCTTTTCACGTGCTGAAATTTCGTCGGCTTTCATCTCCTGAAATTTCGTCGCCTTTCACATCCTGAAATTTCGTCGCTTTATTCGTCCTGATATTACATCGCTTTTCACGTGCTGAACGTTTGTCGCTTTTCGAATGCTGAATTTTCATCGCTTTTCGTGTGTTGAAATATCGCCGCTTTTCACGTTATGAAATTTCGCCGCTTTTCACGTTCTGAAATTTAGTTGCTTTATGCATCCTGATGTTTCGTCACTTTTCGAATGCTTAATTTTCGTCACTTTTTGTGTGCTGAAATTTTGGCACATTTCGTGCGTTGAAATTTCGTCGCTTTACATGTTCTGAAATTTTCTCGCTTTTGGCGTGCTGAATTTTCGTCGCTTTTCACATCCTGAAGGATCGTTGCTTTTCGCGTGCTGAATTTTCGTCGCCTTATTCGTCCGGATATTATGTCGCTTTTCGCATGCTGAATTTTTGTCGCTTTTTGCATGCTGAATTTTCGTCGCTTTCGCATGCTTAATTTTCGTCGCTTTTCGCGTGCTAAATTTTTGTCGCTTTTAACGTTCTGAAATTTACTCATTTTGCGTGCGGAATTTCCGTCGCTTTTCGCCTCCTGAAGGTTTGTCGCTTATCGCGTGCTGAATTTTTGTCACTTTTCACGTGCTGAATTTTCATTGATTTTAACGTCCTGAAGGTTCCTCTCTATTCGGCTGCTGAATTTCCGTCGCTTTCCGCATGCTGAATTTCCGTCGCTTTTCCTGTGCTGAAATGTCGCCGCTTTTCAGGTTCTGAAATATCGTCGCTTTATGAGTTCTGATGCGTTATCGCTTTATTCGTCCTGTAGTTTCGTCGCTTTTTGCATGCTGATTTTTTGTCGCTTTTTGTGTGCTGAAATTTCGGCGCTTTTCGTGTGCTGATATTTTGGCGCTTTTCACGTCCTTAAATTTCGTCACTTTTGTCGTGCTGAATTTTCGTCGCTTTTCACGTCCTGAAGGATTGTCGCTTTTCGAGTGCTGAAATTTCGTCACTTTCCGCATGGTGAATTTTCGTCGCTTTTAGTGTGCTGAAATTTCGTCGTTTTTCACGTCCTGAAATTTCTTCACTTTTCGCGTGCTGAATTTTCGTCGCTTTTTGCGTGCTTAATTTTCGTCGCTTTTCATGTTCTGAAATTTCGTCACTTTTTGCGTGCTGAATTTTCGTCGCCTTTCATGTCCTGAAATTTCTTCGCCTTTCACATCCTGAAATTTCGTCGCAGTAATCGTCCTGATATTTCATCGCTTTTCGCGTGCTGAATTTTTGTCGATTTTTGCATGCAGAACTTTTGTCGCTGTTTGTGTGCTTAATTTTCATCGCTTTTCGCGTCTTGAAGGTTTGTCGCTTTTTGCATGCTGAATTTTCGTCGCTTTTCACGTGCTGAAATTTCGTCGTCTTTCATCTCCTGAAATTTCGTCGCCTTTCACGTCCTGAAATTTCGTCGCTTTATTCGTCCTGATATTACGTCGCTTTTCACGGGATGAATTTTTGTTGTTTTTTGCATGCTTAATTTTCATCGCTTTTCGCGTCTTGAACGTTTGTCGCTTTTCGAATGCTGAATTTTCGTCACTTTTCGTGTGATGAAATATCGCCGCTTTTCACGTTATGAAATTTAGTCGCTTTATGCATCCTGATGTTTTGTCACTTTTCGAATGCTGAATTTTCGTCACATTTTGTGTGCTAAAATTTCGGCACATTTTGTGCATTGAAATTTCGTCGCTTTACATGTTCTGAAATTTCCTCGCTTTTGGCGTGCTGAATTTTCGTCGCTTTTCGCATCCTGAAGGATCGTCGCATTTCGCGTCCTGAAGGATCGTCGCTTTTCGCGTGCTGAATTTTCGTCGCCTTATTCGTCCAGATATTATGATGCTTTTCGCATGCTGAATTTTTGTCGCTTTTTGCATGCTGAATTTTCGTCGTTTTTCGCATGCTTAATATCCGTCGCTTTTCGCGTGCTAAATTTTCGTCGCTTTTAACGTTCTGAAATTTACTCACTTCGCGTGCGGAATTTCCGTCCCTTTTCGCCTCCTGAAGGTTTGTCGCTTTACGCGTGCTGAATTTTTGTCACTTTACACGTGTTGAATTTTCATTGATTTTAACGTCGTGAAGATTCCTCTCTTTTCGGCTGCTGAATTTTCGTCTCTTTCCGCGTGCTGAATTTCCGTTGCTTTTCCTGTGCTGAAATTTCGCCGCTTTTCAGGTTCTGAAATATCGTCGCTTTATGAGTCCTGATGTTTTATCGCTTTATTCGTCGCTTTTTGCATGCTGATTTTTTCGTGCTGAAATTTTGTGTGCTGAAATGTTGTCGATTTTCGTGTGCTGATATTTTGTCGCATTTCTCGTCCTTAAATTTCGTCACTTGTCGTGCTGAATTTTCGTCGCTTTTCACGTCCTGAAGGATTGTCGCTTTTCGCGTGATGAAATTTCGTCGCTTTTCGCATGGTGAATTTCCGTCACTTTTATTATGCTGAAATATCATCGTTTTTCACGTCCTGAAATTTCTTCACTTTGCGCGTGCTGAATTTACATCCCTTTTTGCGTGCTTAATTTTCGTCGCTTTTCATGTTCTGAAATTTCGTCACTTTTTGCGTGCTGAATTTTCGTCGCTTTTCGTGTGCTGATATTTCATCGCTTTTCCCGTCCTGAAATTACGTCATTTTTGGTGGACTGAATTTTTGTTGCTTCTCGCCTGCTGAATTTTCGTTACTTTTCACATGCTAAATTTTTGTCACTTTTCACATGCTGAATTATCGTAGCTTTTTGTGTCCTGAAGGTTCGTCACTTTTAACGTGCTGAATTTTCATTGCTTTTCACAGGCTGAATTTTCATCGCTTTTCGTGTGCTGAAATTTCGTCGCCTTTCATGTCCTGAAATTTCATCGCCTTTCACATCCTGAAATTTCGTCGCTTTATTCGTCCTGATATTACGTCGCTTTTCGCGTGCTGAATTTTTGTCGCTTTTTGCATGCTGAATTTTCGTCGCTGTTTGTGTACTTAATTTTCATCGCTTTTCGCGTCTTGATGGTTCGACGCTTTTCGCATGCTGAATTTTCGTCGCTTTTCGTGTGCTGAAATTTCGTCGGCTTTCATGTCCTGAAATTTCGTCGCCTTTCATCTCCTGAAATTTCGTCGCTTTATCCGTCCTGATATTACTTCGCTTTTGGCGTGCTGATTTTTTTTTCCTTTTTACCTGGTGAAGTTTCATTGCTTTTTGCGTGCTAAATTTTCGTCACTTTTCATGTTCTGAAATTTAGTCACTTTTAGCTTGAAGGCTTGTCGCTTTTCACGTGCTTAATTTTAGTTGTTTCGTCACTTTTCGTATGATGAATTTTCGTCGCTTTCCGTGTGTTGAAATTTCGCCGCTTTTCACGTTCTGAAATTTCGCCGCTTTTCACGTTCTGATGTTTCGTCGCTTTCCGCATGCTGAATTTTCGTCGCTTTTTGTGCTGAAATTTTGTCGCTTTATGCGTCCTGTAATTTCGTCACGTTTTGCATGGTGAATTTTCGTCGCTTTTTGTGTGCTGAAATTTCGGCACTTTTTGTGTGCTGAAATTTTGTCGCTTTTCATGTTCTGAAATTTCGTCGCTTTATGTGTCCTGTAATTTTGTCGCGTTTCGCATGATGAATTTGAGTCGCTTTTTGTGTGCTGAAATTTCGGCGCTTTTCGTGTGCTGATATTTCGTCGCTTTTCACATCCTGAAATTTCGTCATTTTGGCGGGCTGAATTTTTGTCGCTTTTCGCGTGCTGAATTTTCGTCACTTTTCTCGTGATGAATTATCGTTGCTTTTCGTGTCCTGAAGGTTTGTCACTTTTAACGTGTTGAATTTTCATCGCTTTACAGAGGCTGAATTTTCGTCGCTTTTCGCGTTCTGAAATTTCGTCACCTTTCATGTCTTGAAATTTCGTCGCCTTTCACGTCCTGAAATGTCTTCGCCTTTCACGTCCTTAAATTTCGTTGCTTTATTCGTCCTGATATTATGTCGCTTTTCGCGTGGTGAATTTTTGTTGCTTTTCGCGTGCTAAATTTTCGTCACTTTTCATGTTCTGAAAATAGCCTCCCTAGACGAGCCCTCTAATCTATCCTGCCAAAGCACTGCTGTAATATCTTCCTTGACAAGCAATGCAACACCCCCACCTCTTCCGCTCCAATTCTATCACCCCTGAAGCAACGAAATCCTGGAAAATTTAGTTTCCAATCACAGCCCTCCTGCAACCATGCTTCACCGATCGCCACAACATCATACTTCCAGGTGTCCATCCAGACTCTAAGCTCATCCACCTTTCTTACAATGCTCCTAGCATTAAAATATACACATTTAAGAGACCCACCACCACTTATTCTCTGTTTATTATCTTTTTCTTCTTTCTCCCCTACATTTTGGGTCCGAGTGCTTCCCTTCTCTGCTTCCTGCCTCCCACATTTTCTGCTATCTTTCTCTATTTGAGTCCCTCCCCCCAACCGTTCTAGTTTAAAGTCTCCCCAGTAGCCTTTGCAAATCTCCCCGCCAGGATATTTTTCCCCTCGGGTTCAAGTGCAACCCGTCCTTTCTGTACAGGTCACACCTTCCCCAAACGAGGTCCCGATGATCCAGAAATTTGAATTCCTGCCCTCTGCACCAGTTCCTCAGCCACGCATTTATCCTCCACCTCATTTCACTCCTACTCTCACTGACACGTGACACAGGTAGTAGTCCTGAGATTGTTACCTTTGCGGACCTTCTCCTGAACTCTCCTCCTAACTGCCTAAATTCTCCTTTCAGGACCTCTTCTCTTTTTCTGCATATGTCATTGGTACCTATATGTACCACAACCTCAGGCCCCTTTCCCTCGGATTTCAGGATATCTTGGACGCGTTCAGACACATCCCTGACCCTGGCACGTGCTGAATTTTCGTCGTTTTTCGTGTGTTGATATTTCATCGCTTTTCATGTCCTGGAATTTCGTCAATTTTGCGGGCTGAATTTTGTCGCTTTTCGCATACTGAATTTCCGTCACTTTTCACGTGCTGAATTGTCGTAGCTTTTCGTGTCCTGAAGGTTCGTCACTTTTAACGTGCTGAATTTTCATCGCATATCACAGGCTGAATTTGCGTCGCTTTTCGCGTGCTGAAATTTCGTCGCCTTTAATCCTGAAATTTCGTCGCCTTTCACGTTCAGAAATTTCGTTGCTTTATTCATCCTGATATTACGTCGCTTTTCGCGTGCTGAATTTTTGTCGATTTTTGCATGCAGAATTTTTGTCACTGTTTGTGTGCTTAATTTCCATCGCTTTTCGCGTCTTGAAGGTTTGTCGCTTTTTGCATGCTGAATTTTCGTCGCTTTTCACGTGCTGAAATTTCGTCGGCTTTCATCTCCTGAAATTTCATCGCCTTTCACATCCTGAAATTTCGTCGCTTTATTCGTCCTGATATTACATCGCTTTTCACGTGCTGAACGTTTGTCGCTTTTCGAATGCTGAATTTTCATCGCTTTTCATGTGTTGAAATATCGCCGCTTTTCACGTTATGAAATTTCGCCGCTTTTCACGTTCTGAAATTTAGTTGCTTTATGCATCCTGATGTTTCGTCACTTTTCGAATGCTTAATTTTCGTCGCTTTTTGTGTGCTGAAATTTCGGCGCTTTTCGTGTGCTGATATTTTGGCGCTTTTCACGTCCTTAAATTTCGTCACTTTTGTCGTGCTGAATTTTCGTCGCTTTTCACGTCCTGAAGGATTGTCGCTTTTCGAGTGCTGAAATTTCGTCACTTTTCGCGTGCTGAATTTTCGTCGAATTTTAGTGTGCTGAAATTTCGTCGTTTTTCACGTCCTGAAATTTCGTCACTTTTCGCGTGCTGAATTTTCGTCGCTTTTTGCGTGCTTAATTTTCGTCTCTTTTCATGTTCTGAAATTTCGTAACTTTTTGCGTGCTGAATTTTCGTCGTTTTTCGTGTGCCAATATTTCATCGCTTTTCACGTCCTGAAATTACGTCATTTTTGGTGGGCTGAATTTTTGTTGCTTCTCGCCTGCTGAATTTCGTTACTTTTCACATACTGAATTTTTGTCACTTTTCACATGCTGAATTATCGTCGCTTTTTGTGTCCTGAAGGTTCGTCACTTTTAACATGCTGAATTTTCATTGCTTTTCACAGGCTGAATTTTCGTCGCTTTTCGTGTGCTGAAATTTCGTTGCCTTTCATGTCCTGCAATTTCGTCGCCTTTCACATCCTGAAATTTCGTCGCATTAATCGTCCTGATATTTCATCGCTTTTCGCATGCTGAATTGTTGTCGATTTTTGCATGCAGAACTTTTGTCGCTGTTTGTGTGCTTAATTTTCATCGCTTTTCGCGTCTTGAAGGTTTGTTGCTTTTTGCACGCTGAATTTTCGTCGCTTTTCACGTGCTGAAATTTCGTCGGCTTTCATCTCCTGAAATTTCGTCGCCTTTCACGTCCTGAAATTTCGTCGCTTTATTCGTCCTGATATTACGTCGCTTTTCATGTGATGAATTTTTGTTGTTTTTTGCATGCTTAATTTTCATCGCTTTTCGCGTCTTGAACGTTTGTCGCTTTTCGAATGCTGAATATTCGTCACTTTTCGTGTGTTGAAATATCGCCGCTTTTCACGTTATGAAATTTCGACGCTTTTCACGTTCTGAAATTTAGTCGCCTTTCATGTCTTGAAATTTTGTCGCCTTTCACGTCCTGAAATGTCTTCGCCTTTCACGTCCTTAAATTTCGTTGCTTTATTCGTCCTGATATTATGTCGCTTTTCGCGTGGTGAATTTTTGTTGCTTTTCGCGTGCTAAATTTTCGTCACTTTTCATGTTCTGAAATTTAGTCACTTTTAGCGTGCGGAATTTCCGTCGCTTTTCGTGCCCTGAAGGCTTGTCGCTTTTCACGTGCTTAATTTTAGTTGGTTTTAATGTCCTGAAGGTTCCTCTCTTTTCGCATGCTGAATTTTCGTCACTGTTCGTATGATGAATTTTCGTCGCTTTCTGTGTGTTGAAATTTCGCCGCTTTTCACGTTCTGAAATTTCGCCGCTTATCACGTTCTGATGTTTCGTCGCTTTCCGCATGCTGAATTTTCGTCGCTTTTTGTGCTGAAATTTCGTCACTTTATGAGTCCTGTAATTTCGTCGCGTTTCGCATGCTGAATTTTAGTCGCTTTTTGTGTGCTGAAATTTCGGCGCTTTTCATGTGCTGATATTTCGTCGCTTTGCATGTCCTGAAATTTCGTCACTTTTGGCATGCTGAATTTTCGTTGTTTTTTGCGTGCTTAATTTTCGTCGCTTTTCATGTTCTGAAATTTCGTCACTTTTTGCGTGCTGAATTTTCAGCGCTTTTCATGTGCTGAAATATCGTCGCCTTTCATGTCCTGAAATTTAGTCACTTTTCACGTCCTGAAATTTCGTCGCTTTATTCATCCTGATATTATGTCGCTTTTCGCGTGCTGAATTTTTGTCGCTTTTTGCATGCTGAATTTTCGTCTCTTTTCGTATGCTCAATTTTGTCGCTTTTCGTGTGTTGAAATTTCGCCGCTTTTCACGTTCTGAAATTTCGCCGCTTTTCACGTTCTGAAATTACGTCGCTTTATGCGTCCTGATGTTTTGTCATTTTCCGCATGCTGAATTTTCGACGCTTTTTGTGTGCTGAAATTTTGGCACTTTTCGTGTGCTGAAATTTCATCGCTTTTCATGTTCTGAAATTTCGTCGCTTTATGCGTCCTGTAATTTCGTCGCGTTTTGCATGGTGAATTTTCGTCGCTTTTTGTGTGCTGAAATTTCGGCACTTTTTGTGTGGTGAAATTTTGTCGCTTTTCATGTTCTGAAATTTCGTCGCTTTATGTGTCCTGTAATTTTGCTGCGTTTCGCATGCTGAATTTGAGTCGCTTTTTGTGTGGTGAAATTTCGGCGCTTTTCGTGTGTTGATATTTCGTCACTTTTCACATCCTGAAATTTCGTCATTTTGGCGGGCTGAATTTTTGTCGCTTTTCGCGTGCTGAATTTTCGTCACTTTTCTCGTGATGAATTATCGTTGCTTTTCGTGTCCTGAAGGTTTGTCACTTTTAACGTGTTGAATTTTCATCGCTTTACACAGGCTGAATTTTCGTCGCTTTTCGCGTTCTGAAATTTCGTCACCTTTCATGTCCTGAAATTTCGTCGCCTTTCACGTCCTGAAATGTCTTCGCCTTTCACGTCCTTAAATTTCGTTGCTTTATTCGCCCTGATATTATGTCGCTTTTCGGGTGGTGAATTTTTGTTGCTTTTCGTGTGCTAAATTTTCATCACTTTTCACGTTCTGAAATTTAGTCACTTTTTGCGTGCGGAATTTCCATCGCTTTTCGCGTCCTGGTTTGTCGCTTTTCTCGAGCTGAATTTTACGCATGCAGAATTTTCGTTTTAACGTCCTGAAGGTTCCTCTCTTTTCACGTGCTGAATTTTCGTCACATTTCGTATGCTGAATTTTCGTCGCTATTCGTGTGTTGAAATTTCACCGCTTTTCATGTTCTGAAATTTTGCCGCTTTCCATGTTCTGAAATTTCGACGCTTTTCATGTTCAGAAATTTCGTCGCTTTATGAGTCCTGATGTTTCGTCACTTTCCGCATGCTGAATTTTCGTCGCTTTTTGTGTGCTGAAATTTCGGCACTTTCCGTGTGCTGAAATTTCGTCACTTTTCGTGTTCTGAAATTTCGTCGCTTTCTGAGTCCTGTAATTTCGTCGCGTTTCGCATGCTGAATTTTAGTCGCTTTTTGTGTGCTGAAATTTCGTCGCTTTATTCATCCTGATATTATGTCGCTTTTCGCGTGCTGAATTTTTGTCGCTTTTTGCATGCTGAATTTTCGTCTCTTTTCGTATGCTCAATTTTCGTCGCTTTTCGTGTGTTGAAATTTCGCCGCTTTTCACGTTCTGAAATTTCGCCGCTTTTCACGTTCTGAAATTACGTCGCTTTATGCGTCCTGATGTTTTGTCATTTTCCGCATGCTGAATTTTCGACGCTTTTTGTGTGCTGAAATTTTGGCACTTTTCGTGTGCTGAAATTTCATCGCTTTTCATGTTCTGAAATTTCGTCGCTTTATGCGTCCTGTAATTTCGTCGCGTTTTGCATGGTGAATTTTCGTCGCTTTTTGTGTGCTGAAATTTTGGCACTTTTTGTGTGCTGAAATTTCGTCGCTTTTCATGTTCTAAAATGTCGTCGCTTTATGTGTCCTGTAATTTCGTCGCGTTTCGCATGCTGAATTTTAGTCGCTTTTTGTGTGCTGAAATTTCGGCGCTTTTCGTGTGCTGATATTTTGTCACTTTTCACGTCCTGATATTTCGTCACTTTTGGCGTGCTGAATTTTCGTCGCTTTTCATGTCCTGAAGGATCGTCGCTTTTCACGTCCTGAAGGATCGTCGCTTTTCGCGTGCTGAATTTTCGTCGCCTTATTCGTCCTGATATGACGTTGCTTTTCGCGTGCTGAATTTTTGTCGCTTTTTGCATGCTGAATTTTCGTCGCTTTTTGCGTGCTTCATTTTCATTGCTTTTCGTGTCTTGAAGGTTCGTCGCTTTCCGCATGCTGAATTTTTGTCGCTTTCGCATGCTTAATTTTTGTCGCTTTTCGCATGCTCAATTTTCGTCGCTTTTAACATTCTGAAATGTAGTCACTTTTGCCTGCGGAATTTCTGTCGCTTTTCGCCTCCTGAAGGTTTATCGCTTTACGCGTGCTGAATATTTGTCACTTTACGCGTGCTGAATTTTCGTTGGTTTTAACGTCCTGAAGGTTCGTCTCTTTTCGCGTGCTGAATTTTCGTCGCTTTCCGCATGCTGAATTTTCGTCGCTTTTCGCGTGATGAAATTTCGTCGGCTTTCATGTCCTGAAATTTCGTCGCCTTTCTCATCCTGAAATTTCGTCGCTTTATTCGTCCTGATATTCCGTCGCTTTTTGCGTGCAGAATTTTTAATGCTTTTTGCATGCTGAATTGTCATCGCTTTTTGCGTGCTAAATTTTCGTCAATTTTCACGTTCTGAAATTGAATCACTTTTCGCGTGCGGAATTTCTGTTGCTTTTCGCCTCCTGAAGGTTTGTCGCTTTACGCGTGCAGAATTTTTGTCACTTTACGCGTGCTGAATTTTCGTTGGTTTTAACGTCCTGAAGGTTCGTCTCTTTTCGCGTGCTGAATTTTCGTCGCTTTCCACATGCTGAATTTTCGTCGCTTTTCGCGTGATGAAATTTCGTCGGCTTTCATGTCCTGAAATTTCATCGCCTTTCTCATCCTGAAATTTCGTCGCTTTATTCGTCCTGATATTACGTCGCTTTTTGCGTGCTGAATTTTTAATGCTTTTTGCATGCTGAATTTTAATCGCTTTTTGCGTGCTAAATTTTCGTCAATTTTCACGTTCTGAACTTTAGTCACTTTTCGCGTGCGCAATTTCCGTCGCTTTTCGCGTCCTGAAGGTTTGTCGCTTTTCGCGTGCTGAATTTTCGTCACTTTACGCGTGCAGAATTTTAGTTGGTTTTAATGTCATGAAGGTTCCTCTGTTTTCACGTGCTGAATTTTCGTCGCTTTTCGTATGCTGAATTTTCGTCGCTTTTCGTGTGTTGATATTTCGCCGCTTTTCACGTTCTGAAATTTCGCCGCTTTTCACGTTCTGAAATTACGTCGCTTTATGCGTCCTGATGTTTCGTCGCTCTCCGCATGCTGAATTTCCATCGCTTTTCATGTGCTGTAATTTCGCCGCTTATCACGTTCTGAAATTTCGTCGCTTGTCGTCTGCTGAAAATTCGTCGCTTTTACACGTGCTGAATTTTTGTCACTTTACGCAAGCCGAAATTTCGTTGGTTTTAACGTCCTGAAGGTTCCTCTCTTTGCGTGCTGAATTTTCGTCGCTTTTCATGTGCTGATATTTCGTCGCTTTTCTTGTCCTGAAGAATCATCACTTTTTGCGTGCTGAATATTCGTCACTTTTCACATGGTGTATTTTCGTCGCTTATATTATGCTGAAATGTCATCGCTTTTCACGTCCTGAAATTTCGTCGCTATTCGCGTGTAGAATTATCGTCACTTTTCGCGTGCTGAATTTTCCTCGCTTTTCGCGTGCTGGTCACTTTTCATGTTCTGAAATTTCGCCGCTTTTTGTGTGCTGAATTTTCGTCACTTTTCGTGTGCTGATGATGTTTCATTGCTTTTCGCTGCTGAATTTTCATCGCTTTTTGTGTGCTGAAATTTCGGTGCTTGTCGTCTGCTGAAAATTCGTAGCTTTTCATGTTCTGAAATTTCGTCGCCTTATGCATCCTGTAATTTCGTCAATTTTCGCATGCTGAATTTTCATTGCTTTTTGTGTGCTGAAATTTCGTGGCTTTTCATGTGCTGATATTTCGTCGCTTTTCACTTCCTGAAATTTCGTCACTTTTGGCGTGCTGAATTTTCGTCGCTTTTCTCGTACTGAAGGATCGTCGCTTTTCGCATGCTGAAATTTTGTCGCTTTTCGCATGGTGAATTTTCGTCGCTTATAGTATGCTGAAATTTCGTCGCTTTCACGTCCTGAAATTTCGTCACTTTTCGCGTGCTGAATTTTCGTCGCCTCTTGCGTGCTTAATTTTCGTCGCTTTTCATGTTCTGAAGGATCGTCGCTTTTCACAGGCTGAATTTTCGTCTCTTTTCGCATGCTGAAATTCCTTCGCCTTTCATGTCCTGAAATTTCGTCGCCTTTCACATCCTGAAATTTCGTCGCTTTATACGTCCTGATGTTTTGTCGCTTGGTTTTAACTTCCTGAAGGTTCCTCTCTTTTCGCATGCATAATTTTCGTCGCTTTTCACATGCTTAATTTTCGTCGCTTTTTGCGTACTAAATTTTCGTTATGAAATTTAGTCACTTTTCACGTGCGGAATTTCCGTTGCTTTTTGCCTCCTGAAGATTTGTCGCTTTACGCATGCTAAATTTTTGTCACATTAACCGTGCTGAATTTTCTTTGGTTTTAACGTCCTGAAGGTTCCTCTCTTTTTTCACGTGCTGAATTTTTGTCATTTTTCGCATGCTGAATTTCCGTCGCTTTTCATGTGCTGAAATTTCGCCGCTTTACACGTTCTGAAATTTGTCGCTTTATGCGTCCTGTAATTTCGTCAATTTTCGCATGCTGAATTTTCGTCGCTTTTTGTGTTCTGAAAATTCGGCGCTTTTCGTGTGCTGATATTTCATCGCTTTTCACATCTTGATATTTCGTCGCTTTATTCGTCCTCATATTATGTCGCTTTACGCGTGCTGAATTTTTGTCACTTTATGTGTGCTGAATTTTCGTTGGTGTTAATGTCCTGAAGGATGGTCGCTTTTCACATGCTGAAAGTTCGTCGCTTTTCGCATGGTGAGTTTTCGTCGCTTTTAGTATGCTGAAATTTCGTCGCTTTTCACGTGCTGAAATTTCGTCGCCTTTCATGTCCTGAAATTTCATCGCCTTTCACGTCCTGAAATGTCGTCGCTTTTCACGTCCTGAAATTTCGTCGCTTTTCACGTCCTGAAGGTTTGTCACTTTCCGCATGCTGAAATTTCATCACTTTACGCGTGCTGAATTTTCGTTGGTTTTAACGTCCTGAAGGTTCCTCTCTTTTCGTGTGCTGAATTGTCGTCGCTTGTCGTGTGCTGAATTTTCAGCGCTTTTCATGTGCTGAAATATCGTCGCCTTTCATGTCCTGAAATTTAGTCACTTTTCACGTCCTGAAATTTCGTCGCTTTATTCATCCTGATATTATGTCGCTTTTCGCGTGCTGAATTTTTGTCGCTTTTTGCATGCTGAATTTTCGTCTCTTTTCGTATGCTCAATTTTGTCGCTTTTCGTGTGTTGAAATTTCGCCGCTTTTCACGTTCTGAAATTTCGCCGCTTTTCACGTTCTGAAATTACGTCGCTTTATGCGTCCTGATGTTTTGTCATTTTCCGCATGCTGAATTTTCGACGCTTTTTGTGTGCTGAAATTTTGGCACTTTTCGTGTGCTGAAATTTCATCGCTTTTCATGTTCTGAAATTTCGTCGCTTTATGCGTCCTGTAATTTCGTCGCGTTTTGCATGGTGAATTTTCGTCGCTTTTTGTGTGCTGAAATTTCGGCACTTTTTGTGTGGTGAAATTTTGTCGCTTTTCATGTTCTGAAATTTCGTCGCTTTATGTGTCCTGTAATTTTGCTGCGTTTCGCATGCTGAATTTGAGTCGCTTTTTGTGTGGTGAAATTTCGGCGCTTTTCGTGTGTTGATATTTCGTCGCTTTTCACATCCTGAAATTTCGTCATTTTGGCGGGCTGAATTTTTGTCGCTTTTCGCGTGCTGAATTTTCGTCACTTTTCTCGTGATGAATTATCGTTGCTTTTCGTGTCCTGAAGGTTTGTCACTTTTAACGTGTTGAATTTTCATC
Organism: Malacoraja senta; assembly: GCA_038087875.1. Classification (NCBI taxonomy): domain Eukaryota; kingdom Metazoa; phylum Chordata; class Chondrichthyes; order Rajiformes; family Rajidae; genus Malacoraja; species Malacoraja senta. The sequence goes on from JAXLNO010004803.1 coordinate 318,345, forward strand.
GCTTTACACAGGCTGAATTTTCGTCGCTTTTCACGTTCTGAAATTTCGTCACCTTTCATGTCCTGAAATTTCGTCGCCTTTCACGTCCTGAAATGTCTTCGCCTTTCACGTCCTTAAATTTCGTTGCTTTATTCGCCCTGATATTATGTCGCTTTTCGGGTGGTGAATTTTTGTTGCTTTTCGTGTGCTAAATTTTCATCACTTTTCACGTTCTGAAATTTAGTCACTTTTTGCGTGCGGAATTTCCATCGCTTTTCGCGTCCTGGTTTGTCGCTTTTCTCGAGCTGAATTTTACGCGTGCAGAATTTTCGTTTTAACGTCCTGAAGGTTCCTCTCTTTTCACGTGCTGAATTTTCGTCACATTTCGTATGCTGAATTTTCGTCGCTATTCGTGTGTTGAAATTTCACCGCTTTTCATGTTCTGAAATTTTGCCGCTTTCCATGTTCTGAAATTTCGACGCTTTTCATGTTCAGAAAATTCGTAGCTTTTCATGTTCTGAAATTTCGTCGCCTTATGCATCCTGTAATTTCGTCAATTTTCGCATGCTGAATTTTCATTGCTTTTTGTGTGCTGAAATTTCGTGGCTTTTCATGTGCTGATATTTCGTCGCTTTTCACTTCCTGAAATTTCGTCACTTTTGGCGTGCTGAATTTTCGTCGCTTTTCTCGTACTGAAGGATCGTCGCTTTTCGCATGCTGAAATTTTGTCGCTTTTCGCATGGTGAATTTTCGTCGCTTATAGTATGCTGAAATTTCGTCGCTTTCACGTCCTGAAATTTCGTCACTTTTCGCGTGCTGAATTTTCGTCGCCTCTTGCGTGCTTAATTTTCGTCGCTTTTCATGTTCTGAAGGATCGTCGCTTTTCACAGGCTGAATTTTCGTCTCTTTTCGCATGCTGAAATTCCTTCGCCTTTCATGTCCTGAAATTTCGTCGCCTTTCACATCCTGAAATTTCGTCGCTTTATACGTCCTGATGTTTTGTCGCTTGGTTTTAACTTCCTGAAGGTTCCTCTCTTTTCGCATGCATAATTTTCGTCGCTTTTCACATGCTTAATTTTCGTCGCTTTTTGCGTACTAAATTTTCGTTATGAAATTTAGTCACTTTTCACGTGCGGAATTTCCGTTGCTTTTTGCCTCCTGAAGATTTGTCGCTTTACGCATGCTAAATTTTTGTCACATTAACCGTGCTGAATTTTCTTTGGTTTTAACGTCCTGAAGGTTCCTCTCTTTTTTCACGTGCTGAATTTTTGTCATTTTTCGCATGCTGAATTTCCGTCGCTTTTCATGTGCTGAAATTTCGCCGCTTTACACGTTCTGAAATTTGTCGCTTTATGCGTCCTGTAATTTCGTCAATTTTCGCATGCTGAATTTTCGTCGCTTTTTGTGTTCTGAAAATTCGGCGCTTTTCGTGTGCTGATATTTCATCGCTTTTCACATCTTGATATTTCGTCGCTTTATTCGTCCTCATATTATGTCGCTTTACGCGTGCTGAATTTTTGTCACTTTATGTGTGCTGAATTTTCGTTGGTGTTAATGTCCTGAAGGATGGTCGCTTTTCACATGCTGAAAGTTCGTCGCTTTTCGCATGGTGAGTTTTCGTCGCTTTTAGTATGCTGAAATTTCGTCGCTTTTCACGTGCTGAAATTTCGTCGCCTTTCATGTCCTGAAATTTCATCGCCTTTCACGTCCTGAAATGTCGTCGCTTTTCACGTCCTGAAATTTCGTCGCTTTTCACGTCCTGAAGGTTTGTCACTTTCCGCATGCTGAAATTTCATCACTTTACGCGTGCTGAATTTTCGTTGGTTTTAACGTCCTGAAGGTTCCTCTCTTTTCGTGTGCTGAATTGTCGTCGCTTTTCGTATGCTGAATTTTCGTCGCTTTTCGTGTGTTGAAATTTCGCAGCTTTTCACGTTCTGAAATTTCGCCGCTTTTCACGTTCTGAAATTTCGTTGCTTTATGCGTCCTGCTGTTTCGTCATTTTATGCGTCCTGATGTTTCGACGCATGCTGAATTTTCGTCGCTTGTCGTGTGCTGAAATTTCGTCGGCTTTCATCTCCTGAAATTTCGTCGCTTTTCACGTGCTGAAATTTCGTCGGCTTTCATCTCCTGAAATTTCGTCGCCTTTCACGTCCTGAAATTTCGTCGCTTTATTCGTCCTGATATTACGTCGCTTTTCATGTGATGAATTTTTGTTGTTTTTTGCATGCTTAATTTTCATCGCTTTTCGCGTCTTGAACGTTTGTCGCTTTTCGAATGCTGAATATTCGTCACTTTTCGTGTGTTGAAATATCGCCGCTTTTCACGTTATGAAATTTCGACGCTTTTCACGTTCTGAAATTTAGTCGCCTTTCATGTCTTGAAATTTTGTCGCCTTTCACGTCCTGAAATGTCTTCGCCTTTCACGTCCTTAAATTTCGTTGCTTTATTCGTCCTGATATTATGTCGCTTTTCGCGTGGTGAATTTTTGTTGCTTTTCGCGTGCTAAATTTTCGTCACTTTTCATGTTCTGAAATTTAGTCACTTTTAGCGTGCGGAATTTCCGTCGCTTTTCGTGCCCTGAAGGCTTGTCGCTTTTCACGTGCTTAATTTTAGTTGGTTTTAATGTCCTGAAGGTTCCTCTCTTTTCGCATGCTGAATTTTCGTCACTGTTCGTATGATGAATTTTCGTCGCTTTCTGTGTGTTGAAATTTCGCCGCTTTTCACGTTCTGAAATTTCGCCGCTTATCATGTTCTGATGTTTCGTCGCTTTCCGCATGCTGAATTTTCGTCGCTTTTTGTGCTGAAATTTCGTCACTTTATGAGTCCTGTAATTTCGTCGCGTTTCGCATGCTGAATTTTAGTCGCTTTTTGTGTGCTGAAATTTCGGCGCTTTTCATGTGCTGATATTTCGTCGCTTTGCATGTCCTGAAATTTCGTCACTTTTGGCATGCTGAATTTTCGTTGTTTTTTGCGTGCTTAATTTTCGTCGCTTTTCATGTTCTGAAATTTCGTCACTTTTTGCGTGCTGAATTTTCAGCGCTTTTCATGTGCTGAAATATCGTCGCCTTTCATGTCCTGAAATTTAGTCACTTTTCACGTCCTGAAATTTCGTCGCTTTATTCATCCTGATATTATGTCGCTTTTCGCGTGCTGAATTTTTGTCGCTTTTTGCATGCTGAATTTTCGTCTCTTTTCGTATGCTCAATTTTGTCGCTTTTCGTGTGTTGAAATTTCGCCGCTTTTCACGTTCTGAAATTTCGCCGCTTTTCACGTTCTGAAATTACGTCGCTTTATGCGTCCTGATGTTTTGTCATTTTCCGCATGCTGAATTTTCGACGCTTTTTGTGTGCTGAAATTTTGGCACTTTTCGTGTGCTGAAATTTCATCGCTTTTCATGTTCTGAAATTTCGTCGCTTTATGCGTCCTGTAATTTCGTCGCGTTTTGCATGGTGAATTTTCGTCGCTTTTTGTGTGCTGAAATTTCGGCACTTTTTGTGTGGTGAAATTTTGTCGCTTTTCATGTTCTGAAATTTCGTCGCTTTATGTGTCCTGTAATTTTGCTGCGTTTCGCATGCTGAATTTGAGTCGCTTTTTGTGTGGTGAAATTTCGGCGCTTTTCGTGTGTTGATATTTCGTCGCTTTTCACATCCTGAAATTTCGTCATTTTGGCGGGCTGAATTTTTGTCGCTTTTCGCGTGCTGAATTTTCGTCACTTTTCTCGTGATGAATTATCGTTGCTTTTCGTGTCCTGAAGGTTTGTCACTTTTAACGTGTTGAATTTTCATCGCTTTACACAGGCTGAATTTTCGTCGCTTTTCGCGTTCTGAAATTTCGTCACCTTTCATGTCCTGAAATTTCGTCACCTTTCACGTCCTGAAATGTCTTCGCCTTTCACGTCCTTAAATTTCGTTGCTTTATTCGCCCTGATATTATGTCGCTTTTCGGGTGGTGAATTTTTGTTGCTTTTCGTGTGCTAAATTTTCATCACTTTTCACGTTCTGAAATTTAGTCACTTTTTGCGTGCGGAATTTCCATCGCTTTTCGCGTCCTGGTTTGTCGATTTTCTCGAGCTGAATTTTACGCGTGCAGAATTTTCGTTTTAACGTCCTGAAGGTTCCTCTCTTTTCACGTGCTGAATTTTCGTCACATTTCGTATGCTGAATTTTCGTCGCTATTCGTGTGTTGAAATTTCACCGCTTTTCATGTTCTGAAATTTTGCCGCTTTCCATGTTCTGAAATTTCGACGCTTTTCATGTTCAGAAATTTCGTCGCTTTATGAGTCCTGATGTTTCGTCACTTTCCGCATGCTGAATTTTCGTCGCTTTTTGTGTGCTGAAATTTCGGCACTTTCCGTGTGCTGAAATTTCGTCACTTTTCGTGTTCTGAAATTTCGTCGCTTTCTGAGTCCTGTAATTTCGTCGCGTTTCGCATGCTGAATTTTAGTCGCTTTTTGTGTGCTGAAATTTCGTCGCTTTATTCATCCTGATATTATGTCGCTTTTCGCGTGCTGAATTTTTGTCGCTTTTTGCATGCTGAATTTTCGTCTCTTTTCGTATGCTCAATTTTCGTCGCTTTTCGTGTGTTGAAATTTCGCCGCTTTTCACGTTCTGAAATTTCGCCGCTTTTCACGTTCTGAAATTACGTCGCTTTATGCGTCCTGATGTTTTGTCATTTTCCGCATGCTGAATTTTCGACGCTTTTTGTGTGCTGAAATTTTGGCACTTTTCGTGTGCTGAAATTTCATCGCTTTTCATGTTCTAAAATTTCGTCGCTTTATGCGTCCTGTAATTTCGTCGCGTTTTGCATGGTGAATTTTCGTCGCTTTTTGTGTGCTGAAATTTTGGCACTTTTTGTGTGCTGAAATTTCGTCGCTTTTCATGTTCTAAAATGTCGTCGCTTTATGTGTCCTGTAATTTCGTCGCGTTTCGCATGCTGAATTTTAGTCGCTTTTTGTGTGCTGAAATTTCGGCGCTTTTCGTGTGCTGATATTTTGTCACTTTTCACGTCCTGATATTTCGTCACTTTTGGCGTGCTGAATTTTCGTCGCTTTTCATGTCCTGAAGGATCGTCGCTTTTCACGTCCTGAAGGATCGTCGCTTTTCGCGTGCTGAATTTTCGTCGCCTTATTCGTCCTGATATGACGTTGCTTTTCGCGTGCTGAATTTTTGTCGCTTTTTGCATGCTGAATTTTCGTCGCTTTTTGCGTGCTTCATTTTCATTGCTTTTCGTGTCTTGAAGGTTCGTCGCTTTCCGCATGCTGAATTTTTGTCGCTTTCGCATGCTTAATTTTTGTCGCTTTTCGCATGCTCAATTTTCGTCGCTTTTAACATTCTGAAATGTAGTCACTTTTGCCTGCGGAATTTCTGTCGCTTTTCGCCTCCTGAAGGTTTATCGCTTTACGCGTGCTGAATATTTGTCACTTTACGCATGCTGAATTTTCGTTGGTTTTAACGTCCTGAAGGTTCGTCTCTTTTCGCGTGCTGAATTTTCGTCGCTTTCCGCATGCTGAATTTTCGTCGCTTTTCGCGTGATGAAATTTCGTCGGCTTTCATGTCCTGAAATTTCGTCGCCTTTCTCATCCTGAAATTTCGTTGCTTTATTCGTCCTGATATTCCGTCGCTTTTTGCGTGCAGAATTTTTAATGCTTTTTGCATGCTGAATTGTCATCGCTTTTTGCGTGCTAAATTTTCGTCAATTTTCACGTTCTGAAATTGAATCACTTTTCGCGTGCGGAATTTCTGTTGCTTTTCGCCTCCTGAAGGTTTGTCGCTTTACGCGTGCAGAATTTTTGTCACTTTACGCGTGCTGAATTTTCGTTGGTTTTAACGTCCTGAAGGTTCGTCTCTTTTCGCGTGCTGAATTTTCGTCGCTTTCCACATGCTGAATTTTCGTCGCTTTTCGCGTGATGAAATTTCGTCGGCTTTCATGTCCTGAAATTTCATCGCCTTTCTCATCCTGAAATTTCGTCGCTTTATTCGTCCTGATATTACGTCGCTTTTTGCGTGCTGAATTTTTAATGCTTTTTGCATGCTGAATTTTAATCGCTTTTTGCGTGCTAAATTTTCGTCAATTTTCACGTTCTGAACTTTAGTCACTTTTCGCGTGCGCAATTTCCGTCGCTTTTCGCGTCCTGAAGGTTTGTCGCTTTTCGCGTGCTGAATTTTCGTCACTTTACGCGTGCAGAATTTTAGTTGGTTTTAATGTCATGAAGGTTCCTCTGTTTTCACATGCTGAATTTTCGTTGCTTTTCGTATGCTGAATTTTCGTCGCTTTTCGTGTGTTGATATTTCGCCGCTTTTCACGTTCTGAAATTTCGCCGCTTTTCACGTTCTGAAATTACGTCGCTTTATGCGTCCTGATGTTTCGTCGCTCTCCGCATGCTGAATTTCCATCGCTTTTCATGTGCTGTAATTTCGCCGCTTATCACGTTCTGAAATTTCGTCGCTTGTCGTCTGCTGAAAATTCGTCGCTTTTACACGTGCTGAATTTTTGTCACTTTACGCAAGCCGAAATTTCGTTGGTTTTAACGTCCTGAAGGTTCCTCTCTTTGCGTGCTGAATTTTCGTCGCTTTTCATGTGCTGATATTTCGTCGCTTTTCTTGTCCTGAAGAATCATCACTTTTTGCGTGCTGAATATTCGTCACTTTTCACATGGTGTATTTTCGTCGCTTATATTATGCTGAAATGTCATCGCTTTTCACGTCCTGAAATTTCGTCGCTATTCGCGTGTAGAATTATCGTCACTTTTCGCGTGCTGAATTTTCCTCGCTTTTCGCGTGCTGGTCACTTTTCATGTTCTGAAATTTCGCCGCTTTTTGTGTGCTGAATTTTCGTCACTTTTCGTGTGCTGATGATGTTTCATTGCTTTTCGCTGCTGAATTTTCATCGCTTTTTGTGTGCTGAAATTTCGGTGCTTGTCGTCTGCTGAAAATTCGTAGCTTTTCATGTTCTGAAATTTCGTCGCCTTATGCATCCTGTAATTTCGTCAATTTTCGCATGCTGAATTTTCATTGCTTTTTGTGTGCTGAAATTTCGTGGCTTTTCATGTGCTGATATTTCGTCGCTTTTCACTTCCTGAAATTTCGTCACTTTTGGCGTGCTGAATTTTCGTCGCTTTTCTCGTACTGAAGGATCGTCGCTTTTCGCATGCTGAAATTTTGTCGCTTTTCGCATGGTGAATTTTCGTCGCTTATAGTATGCTGAAATTTCGTCGCTTTCACGTCCTGAAATTTCGTCACTTTTCGCGTGCTGAATTTTCGTCGCCTCTTGCGTGCTTAATTTTCGTCGCTTTTCATGTTCTGAAGGATCGTCGCTTTTCACAGGCTGAATTTTCGTCTCTTTTCGCATGCTGAAATTCCTTCGCCTTTCATGTCCTGAAATTTCGTCGCCTTTCACATCCTGAAATTTCGTCGCTTTATACGTCCTGATGTTTTGTCGCTTGGTTTTAACTTCCTGAAGGTTCCTCTCTTTTCGCATGCATAATTTTCGTCGCTTTTCACATGCTTAATTTTCGTCGCTTTTTGCGTACTAAATTTTCGTTATGAAATTTAGTCACTTTTCACGTGCGGAATTTCCGTTGCTTTTTGCCTCCTGAAGATTTGTCGCTTTACGCATGCTAAATTTTTGTCACATTAACCGTGCTGAATTTTCTTTGGTTTTAACGTCCTGAAGGTTCCTCTCTTTTTTCACGTGCTGAATTTTTGTCATTTTTCGCATGCTGAATTTCCGTCGCTTTTCATGTGCTGAAATTTCGCCGCTTTACACGTTCTGAAATTTGTCGCTTTATGCGTCCTGTAATTTCGTCAATTTTCGCATGCTGAATTTTCGTCGCTTTTTGTGTTCTGAAAATTCGGCGCTTTTCGTGTGCTGATATTTCATCGCTTTTCACATCTTGATATTTCGTCGCTTTATTCGTCCTCATATTATGTCGCTTTACGCGTGCTGAATTTTTGTCACTTTATGTGTGCTGAATTTTCGTTGGTGTTAATGTCCTGAAGGATGGTCGCTTTTCACATGCTGAAAGTTCGTCGCTTTTCGCATGGTGAGTTTTCGTCGCTTTTAGTATGCTGAAATTTCGTCGCTTTTCACGTGCTGAAATTTCGTCGCCTTTCATGTCCTGAAATTTCATCGCCTTTCACGTCCTGAAATGTCGTCGCTTTTCACGTCCTGAAATTTCGTCGCTTTTCACGTCCTGAAGGTTTGTCACTTTCCGCATGCTGAAATTTCATCACTTTATGCGTGCTGAATTTTCGTTGGTTTTAACGTCCTGAAGGTTCCTCTCTTTTCGTGTGCTGAATTGTCGTCGCTTTTCGTATGCTGAATTTTCGTCGCTTTTCGTGTGTTGAAATTTCGCAGCTTTTCACGTTCTGAAATTTCGCCGCTTTTCACGTTCTGAAATTTCGTTGCTTTATGCGTCCTGCTGTTTCGTCATTTTATGCGTCGTGATGTTTCGACGCATGCTGAATTTTCGTCGCTTGTCGTGTGCTGAAATTTTGGCGCTTTTCGTGTGCTGAAATTTCGTCATTTTTCATGTTCTGAAATTCCATCGCTTTATGTGTCCTGTAATTTCATCGCTTATCGCATGGTGAATTTTTGTCGCTTTTATTATGCTGAAATTTCGTCGCTTTTCACGTCCTGAAATTTAGTCACTTTTCGCCTGCTGAATTTTCCTTGCTTTTCGCGTGCTGAATTTTCGTCGCTTTATGCGTCCTGATGTTTCAGCGCTTTATTCGTCCTGATGTTTCGTTGCTTTTCACATGCTGAGTTTTCGTTGCTTTTTGTGTGCTGAAATTTCGGCGCTTTTCATCTGCTGAAAATTCGTCGCTTTTCATGTTCTGAAATTTTGTCACTTTATGCGTCCTGATGTTTCATCACTTTATACGTCCTGATGTTTCGTCGCTTTTCACATGCTGAAGTTTCTTTGCTTTTTGTGTGCTGAAATTTCGTTGCTTTTCGTGTGCTGACATTTCGTCGCTTTTCACGTCCTGAAATTTCGTCACATTTGGCGTGCTGAATTTTCGTCATATTTCACGTTTTGAAGGATTGTCGCTTTTCACATCCTGAAGGATCATCGCTTTCATCGTGCTGAATTTTCATTGCTTTTTGCATGCTATATTTTTGTCGCTTTTGACGTCCTGAAATGGCATCACTTTTGGCGTGCTGAATTTTTGTCGCTTTTCGCGTGCTGAATTTTCATCACTTTTCACGTGCTGAATTATCGTCACTTTTCGCGTCCTGAAGTTTCGTCACTTTTCACGTGCTGAATTTTCATCGCTTTTCGCAGGCTGAATTTTCCTTGTTTTACACGTGTTGAATTTTTGTCACTTTGCGCGTGCTGAATTTTCGTTGGTTTTAACGTCCTGCTCCTCTCTTTTCGCGTGCTGAATTTTCGTCGCTTTTTGTGTGCTAAATTTTCGTCGCTTTTTGCATGCTGAATTTTCGTCGTTTTTCGCGTGCTGAAATTTCGTCGCCTTTCATGTCCTGAAATTTCATCGCCTTTCACGTCCTGAAATTTCGTCGCTTTTCACGTCCTAAAAAATTTCGTCTCTTTTCACGTCCTGAAGTTTTGTCGCTTTCCGCATGCTGAAATTTCATCATTTTACGCGTGCTGAATTTTCGTTGGTTTTAACGTCCTGAAGGTTCCTCTCTTTTCGTGTGCTGAATTGTCGTCGCTTTTCGTATGCTGAATTTTCGTCGCTTTTCGTGTGTTGAAATTTCGCCGCTTTTCACGTTCTGAAATTTCGCCGCTTTTCACGTTCTGAAATTTCGTCGCTTTATGCATCCTGATGTTTTGTCATTTTATGCGTCCTGATGTTTCGACGCATGCTGAATTTTCGTCGCATTTCGTGTGCTGAAATTTTGGCGCTTTTCGTGTGCTGAAATTTCGTCGCTTTTCATGTTCTGAAATTCCATCGCTTTATGCGTCCTGTAATTTCGTCGAGTTTCACATGCTGAATTTTAGTCGCTTTTCGCATGCTGAAATTTTGTCGCTTTTCATCATCTGAAATTTCATCGCTTTATGCGTCCTGTCATTTCGTCGTGTTTCGCGTGCTCAATTTTAGTCGCTTTTCACGTCCTGAAACTTCATCGCTTATCGCATGGTAAATTTTCGTCGCTTTTATTATGCTGAAATTTCGTCGCTTTTCACGTCCTGAAATTGAGTCACTTTTCGCCTGCTGAATTTTCCTCGCTTTTCACGTGCTTAATTTTCGTCGCTTTTCAAGTTCTGAAATTTCGCCACTTTTTGTGTGCTGAAATTTCGGCGCTTTTCGTGTGCTGATATTTCATCGCTTTTCACGCCTGAAATTTCGTCACTTTTGGCGTGCTGAATTTTTGTCGCTTTTCGCGCGCTGAATTTTCGTCACCTTTCACGTGCTGAACTATCGTCGCTTTTCGCGTCCTGAAGGTTCGTCACTTTTCACGTGCTGAATTTTCATCGCTTTTCGCAGGCTGAATTTTCCTTGCTTTACGCGTGTTGAATTTTTGTCACTTTACGCATGCTGAATTTTCGTTGGTTTTAACGTCCTGGTCCTCTCTTTTCGTGTACTGAATTTTCGTCGCTTTTTGTGTGCTAAATTTTCGTCGCTTTTTGCATGCTGAATTTTCGTCGTTTTTCGCGTGCTGAAATTTCGTCGCCTTTCATGTCCTGAAATTTCATCGCCTTTCACGTCCTGAAATTTCGTCGCTTTTCACGTCCTAAAAAATTTCGTCGCTTTTCACGTCCTGAAGTTTTGTCGCTTTCCGCATGCTGAAATGTCATCATTTTACGCGTGCTGAATTTTCGTTGGTTTTAACGTCCTGAAGGTTCCTCTCTTTTCGTGTGCTGAATTGTCGTCGCTTTTCGTATGCTGAATTTTCGTCGCTTTTCGTGTGTTGAAATTTCGCCGCTTTTCACGTTCTGAAATTTCGCCGCTTTTCACGTTCTGAAATTTCGTCGCTTTATGCATCCTGATGTTTTGTCATTTTATGCGTCCTGATGTTTCGACGCATGCTGAATTTTCGTCGCTTTTCGTGTGCTGAAATTTTGGCGCTTTTCGTGTGCTGAAATTTCGTCGCTTTTCATGTTCTGAAATTCCATCGCTTTATGCGTCCTGTAATTTCGTCGAGTTTCACATGCTGAATTTTAGTCGCTTTTCGCATGCTGAAATTTTGTCGCTTTTCATGATCAGAAATTTCATCGCTTTATGCGTCCTGTAATTTCGTCGTGTTTCACGTGCTCAATTTTAGTCGCTTTTCACGTCCTGAAACTTCATCGCTTATCGCATGGTAAATTTTCGTCGCTTTTATTATGCTGAAATTTCGTCGCTTTTCACGTCCTGAAATTGAGTCACTTTTCGCCTGCTGAATTTTCCTCGCTTTTCACGTGCTTAATTTTCGTCGCTTTTCAAGTTCTGAAATTTCGCCACTTTTTGTGTGCTGAAATTTCGGCGCTTTTCGTGTGCTGATATTTCATCGCTTTTCACGCCTGAAATTTCGTCACTTTTGGCGTGCTGAATTTTTGTCGCTTTTCGCGCGCTGAATTTTCGTCACCTTTCACGTGCTGAACTATCGTCGCTTTTCGCGTCCTGAAGGTTCGTCACTTTTCACGTGCTGAATTTTCATCGCTTTTCGCAGGCTGAATTTTCCTTGCTTTACGCATGTTGAATTTTTGTCACTTTACGCGTGCTGAATTTTCGTTGGTTTTAACGTCCTGGTCCTCTCTTTTCGCGTACTGAATTTTCATCGCTTTTTGTGTGCTAAATTTTCGTCGCTTTTTGCATGCTGAATTTTCGTCGTTTTTCGCGTGCTGAAATTTCGTCGCCTTTCATGTCCTGAAATTTCATCGCCTTTCACGTCCTGAAATTTCGTCGCTTTTCACGTCCTAAAAAATTTCGTCGCTTTTGACGTCCTGAAGTTTTGTCGCTTTCCGCATGCTGAAATTTCATCATTTTACGCGTGCTGAATTTTCGTTGGTTTTAACGTCCTGAAGGTTCCTCTCTTTTCGTGTGCTGAATTGTCGTCGCTTTTCGTATGCTGAATTTTCGTCGCTTTTCGTGTGTTGAAATTTCGCCGCTTTTCACGTTCTGAAATTTCGCCGCTTTTCACGTTCTGAAATTTCGTCGCTTTATGCGTCCTGATGTTTCATCATTTTATGCGTCCTGATGTTTCGACGCATGCTGAATTTTCGTCGCTTTTCGTGTGCTGAAATTTTGGCGCTTTTCATGTGCTGAAATTTCGTCGCTTTTCATGTTCTGAAATTCCATCGCTTTATGCGTCCTGTAATTTCGTCGAGTTTCACATGCTGAATTTTAGTCACTTTTCGCATGCTGAAATTTTGTCGCTTTTCATGATCTGAAATTTCATCGCTTTATGCGTCCTGTAATTTCATCGTGTTTCGCGTGCTCAATTTTAGTCGCTTTTAACGTCCTGAAACTTCATCGCTTATCGCATGGTGAATTTTTGTCGCTTTTATTATGCTGAAATTTCTTCGCTTTTCACGTCCTGAAATTTAGTCACTTTTCGCCTGCTGAATTTTCCTCGCTTTTCACGTGCTTAATTTTCGTCGCTTTTCAAGTTCTGAAATTTCGCCACTTTTCGCCTGCTGAATTTTTGTCGCTTTTCGCGTGCTGAATTTTCGTCACCTTTCACGTGCTGAATTATCATCGCTTTTTGTGTCCTGAAGGTTCGTCACTTTTAACTTGCTGGATTTTCATCGCTTTTCACAGGCTGAATTTTCGTAGCTTTTCGCATGCAGAAATTTCGTCGCCTTTCATGTCCTGAAATTTCGTCGCCTTTCACGTCCTAAAATTTCGTCGCTTTATTCGTCCTGATATTACTTTGCTTTTTGTGTGCTCAATTTTGGTTGCTTTTTGCCTGCTTCCTTTTCATCGCTTTTCGCGTCCTGAAGGTTCCTCTTTTTTCGCGTGCTGAATTTTCGTCGCTTTGCACATGCTGAATTTTCATCGCTTTTCGCATGCTGAATTTTCGTCGCTTTATGCGTCCTGATGTTTCAGCGCTTTATTCGTCCTGATGTTTCGTTGCTTTTCACATGCTGAGATTTCGTTGCTTTTTGTGTGCTGAAATTTCGGCGCTTTTCATCTGCTGAAAATTCGTCGCTTTTCAAGTTCTGAAATTTTGTCGCTTTATGCGTCCTGATGTTTCATCGCTTTATACGTCCTGATGTTTCGTCGCTTTTCGCATGCTGAATTTTCTTTGCTTTTTGTGTGCTGAAATTTCGGCGCTTTTCGTGTGCAGACATTTCGTCGCATTTCACGTCCTGAAATTTCGTCACATTTGGCGTGCTGAATTTTCGTCATATTTCACGTTTTGAAGGATTGTCGCTTTTCACATCCTGAAGGATCATTGCTTTTATCTTGCTGAATTTTCATTGCTTTTCGCATGCTATATTTTTGTCGCTTTTGACGTCCTGAAATGTCGTCACTTTTGGCGTGCTGAATTTTTGTCGCTTTTTGCGTGCTGAATTTTCATCGCTTTTCGCGTGCTGAATTTTTGTAGCTTTTCGCATGCTGAATTTTCATTGCTTTATGCGTCCTGATGTTTCGTCACTTTTCGCATCGTGAATTTTCGTCGCTTTTTGCGTGCTTCAATTTCATCACTTTTCGCTTCCTGAAGGTTTGTCACTTTTCACGAGCTGTCACTTTTCACGAGCTGAAAATTAGTCGCTTTATGCATCCTGTCATCGCTATTCACATTCTCAAATTTCATCACTTTTCTCGTGCTAAATTTTCGTCGCTTTTCACGTCCTGAAAGTTCGTAGCATTTCGATTGCTGAATTTTCGTCACTTTTCGCGTGCAGAATTTTCGTCGATTTTCGTGTCCTGAAAGTTTATGAATTTCCGTCATTTTACGCGTGCTGAATTTTTGTCGCTTTTCATGTTCTGAAATGTCTTCACATTTCGCGTGCTGAATTTTCGTCACTCTTCGCAGGCTGAATTTTCGTCGCTTTTCATGTGTTGAAGTTTTGTCGCATTTCTCGTGCAGAGATTTTCGTCGCTTTGTGTCCTTATGTTTCGTTGCTTTTCGCTTGCTGGATTTACGTCACTTTTCGTGTGCTGAATTTTTATCACTTTTCGAGTGATGAATTTTTGTCACTTTTCGCATGATGAATTTTCGTCGCCTTTCGCGCGCTGAATTTTCGTCGCTTTTCACGTTCTCAAATTTTATCACTTTTCCCGTGCTGAATTTTCGTTGCTTTTTACGTCCTGAAAGTTTGTCGCTTTTCGTGTCCTGATGTTTCATCGCTTTTCGCATCCTGAAATTACGTCATTTTTCGTGTGCTGAATTTTCATCGCTTTTCGCGTGCCTCATTTTCATTGCTTTTCGCGTCCCGAATGTTCGTCGCTTTTTGCATGCTGAATTTTCGTCGATTTTCACATGCTGAATTTTCGTCGCTTTTCGTGCGCTGAATTTTCGTCGCTTTTCACGTTCTCAAATGTTGTCACTTTTCTCGTGCTGAATTTTCGTTGCTTTTTACGTCCTGAAAGTTTGTCGCTTTTCGTGTCCTGATGTTTCATCGCTTTTCGCATCCTGAAATTACGTCATTTTTCGTGTGCTGAATTTTCATCGCCTTTCGCGTGCCTCATTTTCATTGCTTTTCGCGTCCCGAATGTTCGTCGCTTTTTGCATGCTGAATTTTCGTCGATTTTCACATGCTGAATTTTCGTCGCTTTTCACGTGCTGAAATTCGTCCTTTTCGCGTGCTTAATTTTCTTCGCTTTTCACATCCTGAAGGTTCGTCACTTTTTGCCTGCTGAATTTTCAGAGCTTTTTGCAGGCGGCATTTTCGTTGCTTTTCACGTGCTGAATTTTCATCACTTTTTCTTGTCCTGAAGGTAGGTCGCTTTTCGCATGCTGAATTTTCCTCGCATTTCACGTGCTGAAATTTTGTCACTCGCATGCTGAATTTTTGTCGCTTTTCGCGAGCTGAATTTTCGTCGCTTTTCATGTTCTCAAATTTCATATCTTTTCGCATGTCGAATTTTCGTCGCTTTTCGCATCCTGAAGGTTCGTCGTTTTTCACCTGCTGAATTTTTGTCAGTTTTCACGTGCTGAATTTTTGTTTGCTTTTCACGTCCTGAAGGTGTGTCGATTTTCGCCTGCTGAATTTTTGTCGCTTTTCACGTGCTGAATTTTTGTAGCTTTTCGTATGCTGGATTTCTGTACAATTACACGTGCTTCATTTTCGTCACATTTCGCGTTCTTCATTTTCATCGCTTTTTGCAAGTCGAATTTTCGTCGCTTTTCTCGTGCTTCATTTTCATCATTTTTCGCATCCTGAATTTTTTTCGCTATTCGCATGCTGAATTCTCGTCGCTTTTCGTGTGCTGAATTTTTATAGCTTTTGACATGTTGAATTTTCATTGCTTTATGCGTCCTGATGTTTCGTCACTTTTCGCATCGTGAATTTTCGTCGCTTTTTGCGTGCTTCAATTTCATCACTTTTCCCATCCTGAATTTTTGTTGCTTTTCGCATGCAGAATTGTCGTCGCTTTTCGCATTCTCAAATTTCATCACTTTTCTCGAGCTGAATTTTCGTCGCTTTTCACGTCCTGAAGGTTCGTAGCTTTTTGCCAGCTGAATTTTCGTCACGTTTCTTCTCCTGAAAGTTTATGAATTTTCGTCACATTTCGCGTGCTGAATTTTCGTCGCTTTTTGCAGGCTGAATTTTCATCGCTTTTCATGTGTTGAAGTTTTGTCGCATTTCTCGTGCAGAGCTTTTCGTCGCTTTGTGTCCTTATGTTTTGTTGCTTTTCGCTTGCTGGATTTACGTCACTTTTCGTGTGCTGAATTTTTATCACTTTTCGAGTGCTGAATTTTTGTCACTTTTCGCATGCTGAATTTTCGTCGCTTTTTGCGTGCTGAATTTTCGTTGCTTTTTACATCCTGAAAGTTTGTCGCTTTTCGTGTCCTGATGTATCATCGCTTTTCACATCCTGAAATTACGTCACTTTTCGTGTGCTGAATTTTCATCGCCTTTCGCGTGCCTCATTTTCATTGCTTTTCGCATCCCGAATGATCGTCGCTTTTTGCAGGCTGAATTTTCGTCGCTTTTCGCGTGCTGAATTTTTGTAGCTTTTCGCATGCTGAATTTTCATTGCTTTTCGCGTGCTGAATTTTTGTCACTTTTTGTGTGCTGAGGTTTTGTCACTTTTCGCTTACTGAAGGTTTGTCACTTTTCACGTGCTGAAAATTAGTCGCTTTATGCGTCCTGATGTTTCGTCACTTTTCGCGTCGTGAATTTTCGTCGCTTTTTGCGTGCTTCAATTTCATCACTTTTCGCATCCTGAATTTTTGTCGCGTTTCGCATGCAGAATTTTCGTCGCTTTTCGCATTCTCAAATGTCATCACTTTTCTCGTGCTGAATCTTCGTCGCTTTTCACGTCCTGAAGGTTCATAGCATTTCGCCTGCTGAACTTTCGTCACGTTTCGCGTGCAGAATTTTCGTCGATTTTCGTGTCCTGAAAGTTTATGAATTTTCGTCACATTTCGCGTGCTGAATTTTCGTCGCTTTTTGCAGGCAGAATTTTCATCGCTTTTCATGGGTTGAAGTTTTGTCGCATTTCTCGTGCAGAGATTTTCGTCACTTTGTGTCCTTATGTTTTGTTGCTTTTCGCTTGCTGGATTTACGTCACTTTTCGTGTGCTGAATTTTTATCACTTTTCGAGTGCTGAATTTTTGTCACTTTTCGCATGCTGAATTTTCGTCGCTTTTTGCGTGCTGAATTTTCGTTGCTTTTTACGTCCTGAAAGTTTGTCGCTTTTCGTGTCCTGATGTTTCATCGCTTTTCGCACCCTGAAATCACGTCACTTTTCGTGTGCTGAATTTTCATCGCCTTTCGCGTGCCTCATTTTCATTGCTTTTCGCATCCCGAATGATCGTCGCTTTTCGCATGCTGAATTTTCGTTGCTTTTCGCGTGCTGAATTTTTGTAGCTTTTCGCATGCTGAATTTTCATCGCTTTCCGCGTGCTGAATTTTCGTCACTTTTTGTGTGCTGAGTTTTTGTCACTTTTCGCTTACTGAAGGTTTGTCACTTTTCACGTGCTGAAAATTAGTCGCTTTATGCGTCCTGATGTTTCGTCACTTTTCGCGTCGTGAATTTTTGTCGCTTTTTGCGTGCTTCAATTTCATCACTTTTCGCATCCTGAATTTTTGTCGCTTCTTGCATGCAGAATTTTCGTCGCTTTTCGCATTCTCAAATTTCATCACTTTTCTCGTGCTGAATCTTCGTCGCTTTTCATGTCCTGAAGGTTCGCAGCATTTCGCCTGCTGAACTTCGTCACTTTTCGCGTGCAGAATTTTCGTCGATTTTCGTGTCCTGAAAGTTTATGAATTTTCATCACTTCTCGCGTGCTGAACTTTTGTCTCTTTTCGTGTTCTGAAATGTCTTCACATTTTGCGTGCTGAATTTTCGTCACTTTTCGCAGGCTGAATTTTCGTCGCTTTTCATGTGTTGAAGTTTTGTCGCATTTCTCGTACAGAGATTTTCGTCGCTTTGTGTCCTTATGTTTTGTTGCTTTTTGCTTGCTGGATTTACGTCACTTTTCATGTGCTGAATTTTTATCACTTTTCGAGTGCTGAATTTTTGTCACTTTTCGCATGCTGAATATTCGTCGCTTTTTGCGTGCTGAATTTTCGTCACTTTGCACGTTCTCAAATGTCATCACTTTTCTCGTGCTGAATTTTCGTTGCTTTTTACGTCCTGAAAGTTTGTCGCTTTTCGTGTCCTGATGTTTCATCGCTTTTCACATCCTGAAATTACGTCACTTTTCGTGTGCTGAATTGTCATCGCCTTTCGCGTGCCTCATTTTCATTGCTTTTCGCGTCCCAAATGGTCGTCGCTTTTCGCACGCTGAATTTTCGTCGCTTTTCGCGTGCTGAATTTTTGTAGCTTTCCGCATGCTGAATTTTCATCACTTTTCGTGTGCTGAATTTTCGTCACATTTTGTGTGCTGAGTTGTTGTCACTTTTCGCTTTCTGAAGGTTTGTCACTTTTCACGTGCTGAAAATTAGTCGCTTTATGCATCCTGATGTTTCGTCACTTTTCGCGTCGTGAATTTTCATCGCTTTTTGCGTGCTTCAATTTCATCACTTTTCGCATCCCGAATTTCCGTCACTTTTCATGTTCTCAAATTTCATCTCTTTTCGCATGTAGAATTTTCGTCGCTTTTCGCATCCTGAAGGTTCATCGTTTTTCACCTGCAGAATTTTTGCAGTTTTCACGTGCTGAATTTTTGTTCGCTTTTCAAGTCCTGAAGATGTGTTGCTTTTCGCCTGCCGAATTTCGCATGGTGAATTTTCGTCGCAAACTTGGACATGTTTCTTTCAATTCCCTCGTCCAGATCATTAATATAAATTGTATTTTCGTCGCTTTTCACGTCCTGAAGGTGTGTCGCTTTTCACCTGCTGAATTTTTGTCGCTTTTCACATCCTGAATTTTTGTAGCTTTTCGCATGCTGGATTTTCATACAATTCCATGTGCTTCATTTTCGTCACATTTCGCGTTCTTCATTTTCATCGCTTTTTGCATTTGGAATTTTCGTCACTTTTCACGTGCTGAATTTTCATTGCTTTTCTTGTCCTGAAGGTACGTCGCTTTTCCTGTGCTGAAATTTCATCGCTTTTCATGCCCTGAAGGTTCGTCGCTTTTTGCATGCTGAATTTTCATCGCTTTTCGCATGCTGAATTTTTGTAGCTTTTCGCATGCTGAATTTTCATTCCTTTTCGCGGGCTGAATTTTCGTCACGTGTGCTGAGTTTTTGTCACTTTTCGCTTCCTGAAGGTTTGTCACTTTTCACGAGCTGAAAATTAGTCGCTTTATGCGTCCTGATGTTTCGTCATTTTTCACGTCGTGAATTTTCGTCGCTTTTTGCGTGCTTCAATTACATCACTTTTCGCATCCTGAATTTTTGTCGCTTTTCGCATGCAGAATTGTCATCGCTATTCACATTCTCAAATTTCATCACTTTTCTCATGCTGAATTTTCGTCGCTTTTCACGTCCTGAAGGTTCGTAGCATTTCGACTGCTGAATTTTCGTCACTTTTCGCGTGCAGAATTTTCGTCGATTTTCGTGTCCTGAAAGTTTATGAATTTTCGTCATTTTTCGCGTGCTGAATTTTTGTCGCTTTTCATGTTCTGAAATGTCTTCACATTTCGCGTGCTGAATTTTCGTCGCTTTTCGCAGGCTGAATTTTCGTCGCTTTTCATGTGTTGAAGTTTTGTCGCATTTCTCGTGCAGAGATTTTCGTCGCTTTGTGTCCTTATGTTTTGTTGCTTTTCGCTTGCTGGATTTACGTCACTTTTCGTGTGCTGAATTTTTATCACTTTTCGTGTGCTGAATTTTCGTCACATTTTGTGTGCTGAGTTGTTGTCACTTTTCGCTTTCTGAAGGTTTGTCACTTTTCACGTGCTGAAAATTAGTCGCTTTATGCATCCTGATGTTTCGTCACTTTTCGCGTCGTGAATTTTCATCGCTTTTTGCGTGCTTCAATTTCATCACTTTTCGCATCCTGAATTTTTGTCGCTTTTCGCATGCAGAATTTTCGTCGCTTTTCGCATTCTCAAATTTCATCACTTTTCTCGTGCTGAATTTTCTTCGCTTTTCACGTCCTGAAGGTTCGTAGCATTTTGCCTGCTGAACTTTCGTCACGTTTCGCGTGCAGAATTTTCGTCGATTTTCGTGTCTTTTCACGTCGTGAATTTTAGTCGCTTTTTGCGTGCTTCAATTTCATCGCTTTTCGCATCCTGAATTTTTGTCGCTTTTTGCATGCAGAATTTTGGTCGCTTTTCGCATTCTCAAATTTCATCACTTTCCTCGTGCTGAATCTTCGTCGCTTTTCACGTCCTGAAGGTTCGTAGCATTTCGCCTGCTGAACCTACGTCACTTTTCGCGTGCAGAATTTTCGTCGATTTTCGAGTCCTGAAAGTTTATGAATTTTCGTCACTTTTGGCGTGCTGAATTTTCGTCGCTTTTCAAGTCCTGAAGGATCGTCGCTTTTCGCGTGCTGAAATTTCGTCGCTTTTCACATGGTGAATTTCAGTCGCTTTTAGTATGCTGAAATGTCGTCGCTTTTCACGCCCTGAAATTTCATCACTTTTAGCGCGCTGAATTTTCGTCGGTTTTTGTGTGCTAATATTTCGTCGCTTTTCACGTCCTGAAATGTCGTCACTTTTGGCGTGCTGAATTTTAGTTGCTTTTCAAGTCCTGAAGGATCGTTGCTTTTCGCGTGCTGAAATTTCTTCGCTTTTCGCATGGTGAATTTTCGTCGCAAACTTGGACATGTTTCTTTCAATTCCCTCGTCCAGATCATTAATATAAATTGTATTTTCGTCGCTTTTCACGTCCTGAAGGTGTGTCGCTTTTCACCTGCTGAATTTTTGTCGCTTTTCACATCCTGAATTTTTGTAGCTTTTCGCATGCTGGATTTTCATACAATTCCATGTGCTTCATTTTCGTCACATTTCGCGTTCTTCATTTTCATCGCTTTTTGCATTTGGAATTTTCGTCACTTTTCACGTGCTGAATTTTCATTGCTTTTCTTGTCCTGAAGGTACGTCGCTTTTCCTGTGCTGAAATTTCATCGCTTTTCATGCCCTGAAGGTTCGTCGCTTTTTGCATGCTGAATTTTCATCGCTTTTCGCATGCTGAATTTTTGTAGCTTTTCGCATGCTGAATTTTCATTCCTTTTCGCGGGCTGAATTTTCGTCACGTGTGCTGAGTTTTTGTCACTTTTCGCTTCCTGAAGGTTTGTCACTTTTCACGAGCTGAAAATTAGTCGCTTTATGCGTCCTGATGTTTCGTCATTTTTCACGTCGTGAATTTTCGTCGCTTTTTGCGTGCTTCAATTACATCACTTTTCGCATCCTGAATTTTTGTCGCTTTTCGCATGCAGAATTGTCATCGCTATTCACATTCTCAAATTTCATCACTTTTCTCATGCTGAATTTTCGTCGCTTTTCACGTCCTGAAGGTTCGTAGCGTTTCGACTGCTGAATTTTCGTCACTTTTCGCGTGCAGAATTTTCGTCGATTTTCGTGTCCTGAAAGTTTATGAATTTTCGTCATTTTTCGCGTGCTGAATTTTTGTCGCTTTTCATGTTCTGAAATGTCTTCACATTTCGCGTGCTGAATTTTCGTCGCTTTTCGCAGGCTGAATTTTCGTCGCTTTTCATGTGTTGAAGTTTTGTCGCATTTCTCGTGCAGAGATTTTCGTCGCTTTGTGTCCTTATGTTTTGTTGCTTTTCGCTTGCTGGATTTACGTCACTTTTCGTGTGCTGAATTTTTATCACTTTTCGAGTGCTGAATTTTTGTCACTTTTCGCATGCTGAATTTTCGTCGCTTTTCGCGCGATGAATTTTCGTCGCTTTTCACGTTCTCAAATTTTATCACTTTTCTCGTGCTGAATTTTCGTTGCTTTTTACGTCCTGAAAGTTTGTCGCTTTTCGTGTCCTGATGTTTCATCGCTTTTCGCATCCTGAAATTACGTCATTTTTCGTGTGCTGAATTTTCATCGCTTTTCGCGTGCCTCATTTTCATTGCTTTTCGCGTCCCGAATGTTCGTCGCGCTTCGCATGCTAAATTTTCGTCGCTTTTCACATGCTGAATTTTCATTGCTTTTCGCGTGCTGAATTTCGTCATTTTCGCGTGCTTAATTTTCTTCGCTTTTCACCTGCTGAATTTTCAGCACTTTTTGCAGGCGGCATTTTCGTCGCTTTTCACGTGCTGAATTTTCATCACTTTTCTTGTCCTGAAGGTACGTCACTTTTCGCATGCTGAATTTTCCTCGCTTTTCGCTTGCTGAATTTTTGTCACTCGTATGCTGAATTTTTGTCGCTTTTCGCGAGCCGAATTTCCGTCACTTTTCATGTTCTCAAATTTCATCTCTTTTCGCATGTAGAATTTTCGTCGCTTTTCGCATCCTGAAGGTTCATCGTTTTTCACCTGCAGAATTTTTGCAGTTTTCACGTGCTGAATTTTTGTTCGCTTTTCACGTCCTGAAGATGTGTTGCTTTTCGCCTGCCGAATTTTTGTCCTTTTCACGTGCTGAATTTTTGTAGCTTTTCGTATGCTGGATTTCCGTACAATTCCACGTGCTTCATTTTCGTCACATTTCGCGTACTTCATTTTCATCGCTTTTTGCAAGTGGAATTTTCGTCACTTTTCACGTGCTGAATTTTCATCGCTTTTTTTGTCCTGAAGCTACGTCGCTTTTCTCGTGCTTCATTTTCATCACTTTACGCATCCTGAATTTTTTTCGCTATTCCCATGCTGAATTTTCGTCGCTTTTCGCATGCTGAATTTTTGTAGCTTTTCGCATGCTGAATTTTCATCGCTTTTCACGTGCTGAATTTTCGTCACTTTTTGTGTGCTGAGTTTTCGTCACTTTTCGCTTCCTGAAGGTTTGTCACTTTTCACGTGCTGAAAATTAGTCGCTTTATGCGTCCTGATGTTTTGTCACTTTTCGCGTCGTGAATTTTCGTCGCTTTTTGCGTGCTTCAATTTCATCACTTTTCGCATCCTGAATTTTTGTCGCTTTTCGCATGCAGTATTTTCGTTGCTTTTCGCATTCTCAAATTTCATCACTTTTCTCGTGCTGAATTTTCGTCGCTTTTCACGGCCTGAAGATTCGTAGCTTTTCGGCTGCTGAATTTTCGTCACTTTTCGTGTGCTGAATTTTCATCGCCTTTTGCGTGCCTCATTTTCATTGCTTTTCGCGTCCCGAATGGTCGTCGCTTTTCGCATGCTAAATTTTCGTCGCTTTTCACATGCTGAATTTTCATTGCTTTTCGCTTGCTGAATTTCGTCATTTTCGCGTGCTTAATTTTCTTCGCTTATCACATCCTGAAGGTTTGTCACTTTTTGCCTGCTGAAATTTCAGCGCTTTTTGCAGGCGGCATTTTCGTTGCTATGCACGTGCTGAATTTTCATTACTTTTCTTGTCCTGAAGGTAGGTCGTTTTTCACATGCTGAATTTTCCTCGCTTTTCGCGTGCTGAATTTTCGTGACTTTTCACATTCTCAAATTTCATCACTTTTCTCGTGCTGAATTTTCGTTGCTTTTTACGTCCGGAAAGTTTGTCACTTTTTGTGTCCTGATGTTTCATCGCTTTTCGCATCCTGAAATTACGTCACTTTTCGTGTGCTGAATTTTCATTGCCTTTTGCGTGCCTCATTTTCATTGCTTTTCGCGTCCCGAATGGTCGTCGCTTTTCGCATGCTAAATTTTCGTCGCTTTTCACATGCTGAATTTTCAGTGCTTTTCACGTGCTGAATTTCGTCATTTTCGCGTGCTTAATTTTCTTCGCTTTTCACATCCTGAAGGTTTGTCACTTTTCGCCTGCTGAAATTTCAGCGCTTTTTGCAGGCGGCATTTTCGTTGCTATTCACGTGCAGAATTTTCGTCGATTTTCGTATCCTGAAAATTTATGAATTTTCGTCACTTTTCGCGTGCTGAATTTTTGTCGCTTTTCATGTTTTGAAATGTCTTCACATTTCGCATGCTGAATTTTCGTCGCTTTTCGAAGGCAGAATTTTCGTCGTTTTTCATGTGTTGAAGTTTAGTCGCATTTCTAATGCAGAGATTTTTGTCGCTTTGTGTGCTTATGTTTAGTTGCTTTTCGCTTGCTGGATTTATGTCACTTTTCGTCTGCTGAATTTTTATCACTTTTTGAGTGCTGAATTTTTGTCACTTTTCGCATGCTGAATTTTCGTCGCTTTTCGCACGCTGAACTTTCGTCGCTTCTCACGTTCTGAAGGTTTGTCACTTTTCGCCTGCTGAATTTTCAGCGCTTTTTGCAGGCGGCATATTCGTCGCTTTGCACGTGCTGAATTTTCATCACTTTTCTTGTCCTGAAGGTACGTCGCTTTTCGCATGCTGAATTTTCCTCGCTTTTCGCGTGCTGAATTTTTGTCACTCGCATGCTGAATTTTTGTCACTTTTCGCGAGCCGAATTTCCATCGCTTTTCATGTTCTCAAATTTCATCTCTTTTTGCATGTAGAATTTTCGTCGCTTTTCGCATCCTGAAGGTTCATCGTTTTTCACCTGCTGAATTTTTGTCAGTTTTCACGTGCTGAATTTTTGTTCGCTTTTCACGTCCTGAAGGTGTGTCGCTTTTCGCCTGCCGAATTATTGTCGCTTTTCACGTGCTGAATTTTTGTAGCTTTTCGTATGCTGGATTTCCATACAATTCCACGTGCTTCATTTTCGTCACATTTCGCGTACTTCATTTTCATCGCTTTTTGCAAGTGGAATTTTCGTCACTTTTCATGTGCTGAATTTTCATCGCTTTTCTTGTCCTGAAGGTACATCGCTTTTCTCGTGCTTCATTTTCATCACTTTACGCATCCTTAATTTTTTTCGCTATTCGCATGCTGAATTTTCGTTGCTTTTCGCGTACTGAATTTTTATAGCTTTTAGCATGCTGAATTTTCATCGCTTTTCACATGCTGAATTTTCGTCACTTTTCGCTTCCTGAAGGTTTGTCACTTTTCATGTGCTGAAAATTAGTCGCTTTATGCGTCCTGATGTTTCGTCACTTTTCGCGTCGTGAATTTTCGTCGCTTTTTGCGTGCTTCAATTTCATCACTTTTCGCATGCTGAATTTTTGTCGCTTTTCGCATGCAGAATTTTCGTCGCTTTTCGCATTCTCAAATTTCATCACTTTTCTCGTGCTGAATTTTCGTCGCTTTTCACGTCCAGGTTCGTAGCTTTTCACCTGCTGAATTTTCGGCACTTTTCGCGTGCAAAATTTTCGTCGATTTTCGTGTCCTGAAAATTTATGAATTTTCGTCACTTTTCGCGTGTTGAATTTTTGTCGCTTTTCATGTTCTGAAATGTCTTCACATTTCGCATGCTGAATTTTCGTCGCTTTTCGAAGGCAGAATTTTCGTCGCTTTTCATGTGTTGAAGTATATTCGCATTTCTAATGCAGAGATTTTCGTCGCTTTGTGTGGTTATGTTTTGTTGCTTTTCTCTTGCTGGATTTATGTCACTTTTCGTCTGCTGAATTTGTATCACTTTTTAAGTGCTGAATTTTTGTCACGTTTCGCATGCTGAATTGTCGTCGCTTTTCGCGTGCTGAACTTTCGTTGCCTCACGTTCTGAAGGTTTGTCACTTTTCGCCTGCTGAATTTTCAGCGCTTTTTGCAGGCGGCATTTTCGTCGCTTTTCACGTGCTGAATTTTCATCACTTTTCTTGTCCTGAAGGTACGTCGCTTTTCACATGCTGAATTTTCCTCGCTTTTCGCGTGCTGAATTTTTGTCACTCGCATGCTGAATTTTTGTCACTTTTCACGAGCCGAATTTCCATCGCTTTTCATGTTCTCAAATTTCATCTCTTTTTGCATGTAGAATTTTCGTCGCTTTTCGCATCCTGAAGGTTCATCGTTTTTCACCTGCTGAATTTTTGTCAGTTTTCACGTGCTGAATTTTTGTTCGCTTTTCACGTCCTGAAGGTGTGTCGCTTTTCGCCTGCCGAATTATTGTCGCTTTTCACGTGCTGAATTTTTGTAGCTTTTCGTATGCTGGATTTCCGTACAATTCCACGTGCTTCATTTTCGTCACATTTCGCGTATTTCATTTTCATCGCTTTTTGCAAGTGGAATTTTTGTCACTTTTCATGTGCTGAATTTTCATCGCTTTTCTTGTCCTGAAGGTACGTCGCTTTTCTCGTGCTTCATTTTCATCACTTTACGCATCCTTAATTTTTTTTCGCTATTCGCATGCTGAATTTTCGTTGCTTTTCGCGTACTGAATTTTTGTAGCTTATTGCATGCTGAATTTTCATCGCTTTTCACGTGCTGAATTTTCGTCAATTTTTGTGTGCTGAGTTTTCGTCACTTTTCGCTTCCTGAAGGTTTGTCACTTTTCACGTGCTGAAAATTAGTCGCTTTATGCGTCCTGATGTTTCGTCACTTTTCGCGTCGTGAATTTTCGTCGCTTTTTGCGTGCTTCAATTTCATCACTTTTCGCATCCTGAATTTTTGTCGCTTTTCGCATGCAGTATTTTCGTTGCTTTTCGCATTCTCAAATTTCATCACTTTTCTCGTGCTGAATTTTCGTCGCTTTTCACGGCCTGAAGATTCGTAGCTTTTCGGCTGCTGAATTTTCGTCACTTTTCGTGTGCTGAATTTTCATCGCCTTTTGCGTGCCTCATTTTCATTGCTTTTCGCGTCCCGAATGGTCGTCGCTTTTCGCATGCTAAATTTTCGTCGCTTTTCACATGCTGAATTTTCATTGCTTTTCGCTTGCTGAATTTCGTCATTTTCGCGTGCTTAATTTTCTTCGCTTATCACATCCTGAAGGTTTGTCACTTTTTGCCTGCTGAAATTTCAGCGCTTTTTGCAGGCGGCATTTTCGTTGCTATGCACGTGCTGAATTTTCATTACTTTTCTTGTCCTGAAGGTAGGTCGTTTTTCACATGCTGAATTTTCCTCGCTTTTCGCGTGCTGAATTTTCGTGGCTTTTCACATTCTCAAATTTCATCACTTTTCTCGTGCTGAATTTTCGTTGCTTTTTACGTCCGGAAAGTTTGTCACTTTTTGTGTCCTGATGTTTCATCGCTTTTCGCATCCTGAAATTACGTCACTTTTCGTGTGCTGAATTTTCATCGCCTTTTGCGTGCCTCATTTTCATTGCTTTTCGCGTCCCGAATGGTCGTCGCTTTTCGCATGCTAAATTTTCGTCGCTTTTCACATGCTGAATTTTCAGTGCTTTTCACGTGCTGAATTTCGTCATTTTCGCGTGCTTAATTTTCTTCGCTTTTCACATCCTGAAGGTTTGTCACTTTTCGCCTGCTGAAATTTCAGCGCTTTTTGCAGGCGGCATTTTCGTTGCTATTCACGTGCAGAATTTTCGTCGATTTTCGTATCCTGAAAATTTATGAATTTTCGTCACTTTTCGCGTGCTGAATTTTTGTCGCTTTTCATGTTTTGAAATGTCTTCACATTTCGCATGCTGAATTTTCGTCGCTTTTCGAAGGCAGAATTTTCGTCGTTTTTCATGTGTTGACGTTTAGTCGCATTTCTAATGCAGAGATTTTTGTCGCTTTGTGTGCTTATGTTTAGTTGCTTTTCGCTTGCTGGATTTATGTCACTTTTCGTCTGCTGAATTTTTATCACTTTTTGAGTGCTGAATTTTTGTCACTTTTCGCATGCTGAATTTTCGTCGCTTTTCGCACGCTGAACTTTTGTCGCTTCTCACGTTCTGAAGGTTTGTCACTTTTCGCCTGCTGAATTTTCAGCGCTTTTTGCAGGCGGCATATTCGTCGCTTTTCACGTGCTGAATTTTCATCACTTTTCTTGTCCTGAAGGTACGTCGCTTTTCGCATGCTGAATTTTCCTCGCTTTTCGCGTGCTGAATTTTTGTCACTCGCATGCTGAATTTTTGTCACTTTTCGCGAGCCGAATTTCCATCGCTTTTCATGTTCTCAAATTTCATCTCTTTTTGCATGTAGAATTTTCGTCGCTTTTCGCATCCTGAAGGTTCATCGTTTTTCACCTGCTGAATTTTTGTCAGTTTTCACGTGCTGAATTTTTGTTCGCTTTTCACGTCCTGAAGGTGTGTCGCTTTTCGCCTGCCGAATTATTGTCGCTTTTCACGTGCTGAATTTTTGTAGCTTTTCGTATGCTGGATTTCCATACAATTCCACGTGCTTCATTTTCGTCACATTTCGCGTACTTCATTTTCATCGCTTTTTGCAAGTGGAATTTTCGTCACTTTTCATGTGCTGAATTTTCATCGCTTTTCTTGTCCTGAAGGTACATCGCTTTTCTCGTGCTTCATTTTCATCACTTTACGCATCCTTAATTTTTTTCGCTATTCGCATGCTGAATTTTCGTTGCTTTTCGCGTACTGAATTTTTATAGCTTTTAGCATGCTGAATTTTCATCGCTTTTCACATGCTGAATTTTCGTCACTTTTCGCTTCCTGAAGGTTTGTCACTTTTCATGTGCTGAAAATTAGTCGCTTTATGCGTCCTGATGTTTCGTCACTTTTCGCGTCGTGAATTTTCGTCGCTTTTTGCGTGCTTCAATTTCATCACTTTTCGCATCCTGAATTTTTGTCGCTTTTCGCATGCAGAATTTTCGTCGCTTTTCGCATTCTCAAATTTCATCACTTTTCTCGTGCTGAATTTTCGTCGCTTTTCACGTCCAGAAGGTTTGTAGCTTTTCACCTGCTGAATTTTCGGCACTTTTCGCGTGCAAAATTTTCGTCGATTTTCGTGTCCTGAAAATTTATGAATTTTCGTCACTTTTCGCGTGTTGAATTTTTGTCGCTTTTCATGTTCTGAAATGTCTTCACATTTCGCATGCTGATTTTTCGTCGCTTTTCGAAGGCAGAATTTTCGTCGCTTTTCATGTGTTGAAGTATAGTCGCATTTCTAATGCAGAGATTTTCGTCGCTTTGTGTGCTTATGTTTTGTTGCTTTTCTCTTGCTGGATTTATGTCACTTTTCGTCTGCTGAATTTTTATCACTTTTTAAGTGCTGAATTTTTGTCACGTTTCGCATGCTGAATTGTCGTCGCTTTTCGCGTGCTGAACTTTCGTTGCCTCACGTTCTGAAGGTTTGTCACTTTTCGCCTGCTGAATTTTCAGCGCTTTTTGCAGGCGGCATTTTCGTCGCTTTTCACGTGCTGAATTTTCATCACTTTTCTTGTCCTGAAGGTACGTCGCTTTTCACATGCTGAATTTTCGTCACTTTTCGCGTGCTGAATTTTTGTCGCTTTTCATGTTTTGAAATGTCTTCACATTTCGCATGCTGAATTTTCGTCGCTTTTCGAAGGCAGAATTTTCGTCGTTTTTCATGTGTTGACGTTTAGTCGCATTTCTAATGCAGAGATTTTTGTCGCTTTGTGTGCTTATGTTTAGTTGCTTTTCGCTTGCTGGATTTATGTCACTTTTCGTCTGCTGAATTTTTATCACTTTTTGAGTGCTGAATTTTTGTCACTTTTCGCATGCTGAATTTTCGTCGCTTTTCGCACGCTGAACTTTTGTCGCTTCTCACGTTCTGAAGGTTTGTCACTTTTCGCCTGCTGAATTTTCAGCGCTTTTTGCAGGCGGCATATTCGTCGCTTTTCACGTGCTGAATTTTCATCACTTTTCTTGTCCTGAAGGTACGTCGCTTTTCGCATGCTGAATTTTCCTCGCTTTTCGCGTGCTGAATTTTTGTCACTCGCATGCTGAATTTTTGTCACTTTTCGCGAGCCGAATTTCCATCGCTTTTCATGTTCTCAAATTTCATCTCTTTTTGCATGTAGAATTTTCGTCGCTTTTCGCATCCTGAAGGTTCATCGTTTTTCACCTGCTGAATTTTTGTCAGTTTTCACGTGCTGAATTTTTGTTCGCTTTTCACGTCCTGAAGGTGTGTCGCTTTTCGCCTGCCGAATTATTGTCGCTTTTCACGTGCTGAATTTTTGTAGCTTTTCGTATGCTGGATTTCCATACAATTCCACGTGCTTCATTTTCGTCACATTTCGCGTACTTCATTTTCATCGCTTTTTGCAAGTGGAATTTTCGTCACTTTTCATGTGCTGAATTTTCATCGCTTTTCTTGTCCTGAAGGTACATCGCTTTTCTCGTGCTTCATTTTCATCACTTTACGCATCCTTAATTTTTTTCGCTATTCGCATGCTGAATTTTCGTTGCTTTTCGCGTACTGAATTTTTATAGCTTTTAGCATGCTGAATTTTCATCGCTTTTCACATGCTGAATTTTCGTCACTTTTCGCTTCCTGAAGGTTTGTCACTTTTCATGTGCTGAAAATTAGTCGCTTTATGCGTCCTGATGTTTCGTCACTTTTCGCGTCGTGAATTTTCGTCGCTTTTTGCGTGCTTCAATTTCATCACTTTTCGCATCCTGAATTTTTGTCGCTTTTCGCATGCAGAATTTTCGTCGCTTTTCGCATTCTCAAATTTCATCACTTTTCTCGTGCTGAATTTTCGTCGCTTTTCACGTCCAGAAGGTTCGTAGCTTTTCACCTGCTGAATTTTCGGCACTTTTCGCGTGCAAAATTTTCGTCGATTTTCGTGTCCTGAAAATTTATGAATTTTCGTCACTTTTCGCGTGTTGAATTTTTGTCGCTTTTCATGTTCTGAAATGTCTTCACATTTCGCATGCTGATTTTTCGTCGCTTTTCGAAGGCAGAATTTTCGTCGCTTTTCATGTGTTGAAGTATAGTCGCATTTCTAATGCAGAGATTTTCGTCGCTTTGTGTGCTTATGTTTTGTTGCTTTTCTCTTGCTGGATTTATGTCACTTTTCGTCTGCTGAATTTTTATCACTTTTTAAGTGCTGAATTTTTGTCACGTTTCGCATGCTGAATTGTCGTCGCTTTTCGCGTGCTGAACTTTCGTTGCCTCACGTTCTGAAGGTTTGTCACTTTTCGCCTGCTGAATTTTCAGCGCTTTTTGCAGGCGGCATTTTCGTCGCTTTTCACGTGCTGAATTTTCATCACTTTTCTTGTCCTGAAGGTACGTCGCTTTTCACATGCTGAATTTTCCTCGCTTTTCGCGTGCTGAATTTTTGTCACTCGCATGCTGAATTTTTGTCACTTTTCGCGAGCCGAATTTCCATCGCTTTTCATGTTCTCAAATTTCATCTCTTTTTGCATGTAGAATTTTCGTCGCTTTTCGCATCCTGAAGGTTCATCGTTTTTCACCTGCTGAATTTTTGTCAGTTTTCACGTGCTGAATTTTTGTTCGCTTTTCACGTCCTGAAGGTGTGTCGCTTTTCGCCTGCCGAAT
Source organism: Malacoraja senta (assembly GCA_038087875.1). Classification (NCBI taxonomy): domain Eukaryota; kingdom Metazoa; phylum Chordata; class Chondrichthyes; order Rajiformes; family Rajidae; genus Malacoraja; species Malacoraja senta. The sequence continues at coordinate 349,063 of JAXLNO010004803.1, forward strand.
TATTGTCGCTTTTCACGTGCTGCATTTTTGTAGCTTTTCGTATGCTGGATTTCCGTACAATTCCACGTGCTTCATTTTCGTCACATTTCGCGTATTTCATTTTCATCGCTTTTTGCAAGTGGAATTTTTGTCACTTTTCATGTGCTGAATTTTCATCGCTTTTCTTGTCCTGAAGGTACGTCGCTTTTCTCGTGCTTCATTTTCATCACTTTACGCATCCTTAATTTTTTTTCGCTATTCGCATGCTGAATTTTCGTTGCTTTTCGCGTGCTGAATTTTCGTCACTTTTCGCTTCCTGAAGGTTTGTCACTTTTCATGTGCTGAAAATTAGTCGCTTTATGCGTCCTGATGTTTCGTCACTTTTCGCGTCGTGAATTTTCGTCGCTTTTTGCGTGCTTCAATTTCATCACTTTTCGCATCCTGATTTTTTGTCGCTTTTCGCATGCAGAATTTTCGTCGCTTTTCGCATTCTCAAATTTCATCACTTTTCTCGTGCTGAATTTTCATCGCTTTTCACGTCCAGAAGGTTCGTAGCTTTTCACCTGCTGAATTTTCTTCGCTTTTCACATCCTGAAGGTTTGTCACTTTTCGCCTGCTGAAATTTCAGCGCTTTTTGTAGGCGGCATTTCCGTTGCTTTTAGCGTGCTGAATTTTCATCACTTTTCTAGTCTTGAAGTTACGGCGCTTTTCGCATGCTGAATTTTCCTTGTTTTTCATTGCATTTCACGTGCAGAATGGTCGTCGCTTTAAGCATGCTGAATTTTCGTCGCTTTTTGCATGCTGAATTTTCGTCGCATTTCGCATGCTGAATTTGTGTAGCTTTTCGCATGCTGAAATTTCGTCGCATTTCGTGTGCTGAATTTTCGTCACTTTTCGCTTCCTGAAGGTTCGACACTTTTCACGTGCTGAAAATTAGTCGCTTTATGTGTCCTGATGTTTCGTGGCTTTTCGCGTCCTGAATATAAGTCACTTTTCATGTGCTGAATTTTCGTCGCTTTACGTGTGCTGAATTTTTGTCGCTTTTCGCATGCTGAATTTTTGTCGCTTTTCCCCAGCTTCATATTCAGCAATTTTCGCGTCCTGAAAATTCATCGGTTTTCGCATGCAGAATTTTTGTCACTTTTCGCATGCTGAATTTTCGTCACCTTTCGCGTGCTGAATTTTTGTCACATTTCATGTTCTGAAATGTCGTCTCTTTTCGCGTGCTGAATTTTCATTGATTTTCGCGTGCTGAATTTTTGTTGCTTTTCGCAGGCTGAATTTTCGTTGCTTTTCATGTGCTGAAATTTTGTCGCCTTTCACGTCCTGAAATTTCATCGCTTTATGCGTCCTGATGTTTCATCACTTTTTGCATACTGAATTTTCATCGCTTTTCCAGTGCTTCATTTTCATCGCTTTTCACGTTCTAAAATTTCGTCACTTTTCGTGTGCTGAATTTTCAGCACTTTTCGCGTCCTGAAGGTTCATCAATTTTGTCGTGCTGAATTTTCATCGCTTTTCGCAGGCTGACTTTTCGGCGCTTTTCACGTGCTGTATTTTTGTCATTTTTCGCATTTTGAATTTTCGTTGCTTTTCACTTGCTGAAGTTTCGTCACTTTTCGCATGCTGACGTTTCGTCACTTGTCACGACCTGAATTTACGTCACTTTTCGTGTGCTGAATTTACGTCGCTTTTCGCGTGCTTCATTTTCATCACTTTTCGCATACTGGGTTCGTTGCTTTTAGCATGATAAATTTTCGTCGCTTTTCCTGTACTTCATTTTCATCGCTATTTGCATCATGAGGGTTCGTTGCTTTTCACATGCTGAATTTTCGTCGATTTTCGCATGTTGAATTTTCGTCGCTTTTCGCGTGCTGAATTTTCGTCGCTGGCTGAATTTCCTTGCTTTTCATGTGCTGAAATGTTGTCGCTTTGTACGTGCTGAGATTTTTGTCACTTTATGTGTCCCGATGTTTTGTTGCTTTTCGCGTCCTCAATTTACGTCGCTTTTTGTGTGCTGAATTTTTGTAGATTTTCACATGCTGAATTTTCGTCACTTTTCGCGTGCTGAATTTTCGTCACTTTTCACGTTCTGAAATTTCGTCACTTTTCGCATGATGAAATTTCGTCGCCTTTCGCATGCTTCATTTTCATCGCCTTTCCCGTGCATCATTTTTTTTTATCACTTTACGCTTCTTGAAGGTTCGTCGCTTTTCGCATGCTGAAGTTTCGTCGCTTTTCTCATCCTGAATTTATTTCGTTTTTATGTGCTGAATTTTCGTTGCTTTTCATGTTGTGAAATTTCGTCACTTTCCGTGTACTGAATTTTCGTCGCTTTTCGCGTGCTGAATTTTTGTCGCTTTTCGCAGGCTGAGTTTTCGTCGCTTTTTGCATACTGTACTTTTTTCCCTTTTCGCGACTGAATTTTCGTCGCTTGTCTCGTTCTGAAATTTCGTCACTTTTCGCTTGCTGAATTTTCTTCGCTTTTTGCGTGCTGAATTGTTGTCGCTTTTCGCAGGCTGACATTTTGTCGCTTTTCACGTGCTGTATTTTCGTCACTTTTCGCATGCTGAATATTCGTCGCTTTTCGCGTGCTGAATTTTTGTCGCTTTTCGCAAGCTGAATTTTCATTGCTTTTCCCGTGCTTCATTTACATTGCTTTTTATGTTCTCACCACCCGGACGCCGCTCCTTCTCCTGCAAAGGTCCCTGGGCGTCTGTAAAGCAATGCCCCGCGCTGTTTATGTTCTCACCACCCGGACGCCACTCCTCCTCCTGCAACGGTCCCTGGGCCTCTGGAAAGCAAAGCCCCGCGCCGTTTATGTTCTCACCACCCGGACGCCGCTCCTCCTCCTGCAACGGTCCCTGGGCCTCGTCGCTTTTCGCGTGCTGAATTTTTGTCGTTTTCACGTTCTGAAATTTCGTCGCTTTTCGCAAGCTGAATTTTCATCGCTTTTCCCATGCTTTATTTTCATCGCTTTTCGCGTCCTCAAGGTTCGTCACTTTTCGCATGCTGAAGTTTCGTCACTTTTCGCTTCCTGAACTTACGTCGCTTTTCACGTGCAGAAATTATGTCGCTTTGCACGTGCTGAAATTTACGTCGCTTTATGTTTTGTAGATTTTCGCATGCTGAATTTTCGTCACATTTCACGTGCTGAATTTTCTTGGCTATTCACGTTCTGAAATTGTGTCACTTTTCACGTGCTGAATTTTCGTCGCTTTTCACATCCTGAAGATTCGTCGCATTTCGCCTGCTGAATTTTCCTCACATTGCGCGTGCAGAATTTTTGTCGCTTTTCGCAGGCTGAGTTTTTGTCGCTTTTTACGTGCTGTATTTTTGTCACTTTTTGCATGCTGAATTTTCGTCACCTTTCGCGTGCTTCATTTTCATCGCCTTTTGCGTGCTTCATTTTTAACACTTTTCGCGTCCTGAAGGTTCGTCGCTTTTCTCATGCTGAAGTTTCGTCAATTTTCGCGTCCTGAATTTACGTCGCTTTTCGTGTGCTGAATTTTTGTCACTTTTCACGTTCTGAAATTTCGTCACTTTGCGCATGCTGAATTTTCGTCGCTTTCCGCGTGGTGAATTTTTGTCGCTTTTCGCATGCTGAATTGTCGTCGCTTTTCCCGTGATGAATTTTCATCGCTTTTCTCTTTATGAAATGTCCTTACTTTTCACGTGCTGAATTTTCGTCGCTTTTCTCTTTCTGAATTTTCATCACTTTTTGCAGGCTGAGTTTTCGTCGCTTTTCACGTGCTGAAGGTTCATCATCTTTGACGTGCTGAATTTTCATCGCTTTTCGCTGGCTGAATTTTCGTCGCTTTTCATGTACTGAAATGTCGTCGCTTTGCAGGTGCTGAGATTTTCGGCGCCTTATGTGTCCCGATGTTTTGTTGCTTTTCACGTCCTGAATTTACGTAGCTTTTTGTGTGCTGAATTTTCATCGCTTTTTGCCTGCTGTATTTTTGTAGATTATCGCATGATGAATTTTCGTCAATTTTCATGTGCTGAATTTTTATCGCTTTGCGCAGGCTGATTTTTCGTCGATTTTCGTGTACTTCATTTTCATCCCTTTTCGCGTCCTGAAGGTTCATCACTTTTTGCATGCTGAATTTTTGTCACTTTTCGTAGGCTGAGTTTTCATCGTTTTTCGCGTGCTGTATTTTTGTCACTTTTCGCGGCTGAATTTTCGTCGTTTGTCTCGTTCTGAAATTTCGTCACTTTTCGCTTGCTGAATATTCATCCCTTTTCGCGTCCTGAAGGTTCGTCGCTTTCCGCATGCTGAAGTCTCGTCACTTTTCGCATGCTGAATTTTGGTCGATTTTCATGTTCTGAAATTTGTCACTTTTCGCGTGCTGAATTTTCGTCGCTTTTCGCATGCTGAATTTTCGTCGCTTTTCCCGTGCTTAATTTTCATCGCTTTTCACGTCCTGAAGGTTCGTCACTTTTTGAGTGCTGAAATTTCGTCACTTTTTGCGTGCTGAATTTTTGTAGCTTTTCGCATGCTGAGATTTCGTCGCTTTTCACGTGCTGTATTTTCGTCACTTTTCGCATGCTGAATATTCGTCGCTTTTCGCGTGCTGAAATTTTGTCGCTTTTTGCAAGCTGAATTTTCATCGCTTTTCCCGTGCTTCATTTTCATTGCTTTTCGCGTCCTGAAGGTTCATCACTTTTCGCGTGCTGAATTTTTGTCAGTTTTCACATGCTGAATTTTTGTCGATTTTCGCGTGCTGAATTTTCGTTGATTTTCGCATCCTGAAGATTCGTCGATTTTCGTGTCTTGAAAGTTCGTCACTTTTCATGTGCTGAATTTTTATTGCTTTGCGCAGGCTGATTTTTCGTCGATTTTCGTGTTCTCACCACCCGGACGCCGCTCCTTCTCCTGCACCGGTCCCTGGGCGTCTGTAAAGCAATGCCCCGCTCTGTTTATGTTCTCACCACCCGGACGCCACTCCTCCTCCTGCAACGGTCCCTGGGCCTCTGGAAAGCAAAGCCCCGCGCCGTTTATGTTCTCACCACCCGGACGCCGCTCCTCCTCCTGCAACGGTCCCTGGGCCTCGTCGCTTTTCGCGTGCTGAATTTTTGTCGTTTTCACGTTCTGAAATTTCGTCGCTTTTCGCAAGCTGAATTTTCATCGCTTTTCCCATGCTTTATGTTCATCGCTTTTTGCGACCTCAAGATTCGTCACTTTTCGCATGCTGAAGTTTCGTCACTTTTCGCTTCCTGAACTTACGTCGCTTTTCACGTGCAGAAATTATGTCGCTTTGCACGTGCTGAAATTTTCGTCGCTTTATGTTTTGTAGATTTTTGCATGCTGAATTTTCGTCACATTTCACGTGCTGAATTTTCTTGGCTTTTCACGTTCTGAAATTGTGTCACTTTTCGCGTGCTGAATTTTCGTCGCTTTTCACATGCTGAATTTTCCTTGCTTTTCGCGTGCTGAATTTCGTCATTTTCGCGTGCTTTATTTTCTTCGCTTTTCACATCCTGAAGGTTTGTCACTTTTCGCCTGCTGAAATTTCAGCGCATTTTGCAGGCGGCATTTTCGTTGCTTTTCACGTGCTGAATTTTCATCACTTTTCTTTTCCTGAAGGTACGTCGCTTTTCTCGTGCTTAATTTTCATCACTTTTCGCATCCTGAATTTTTTTCGCTATTCGCATGCTGAATTTTCGTCGCTTTTCACGTGCTTCATTTTCTTCACTTTTCGCAACATGAATGTTCGTCGCTTTTCGCATGCAGAATTTTCGGCATTTTTTGCGTGTTGAATTTTCGGCGCTTTTCACGTTCTGAAATTTTGTCAGGCTGAATTTTCACTGAATTTTCACCGAATTTTTGTTGCTTTTCGCAGGCTGAATTTTCGTTTTTTTCATGTGCTGAAATGTTGTCGCCTTTCACGTCCTGAAATTTCATCGCTTGATGCGTCCTGATGTTTCATTACTTTTCGCATCCTGAATTTACGCCACTTTTCATGTGCTGAATTTTCATCGCCTTTTCCCGTGCTTTATTTCATCGATTTTCGCGTCCTGGTTCGCAGTTTTTTCGCATGCTGAAATTTCGTCGCTTTTTTCATGTCGAATTGTCGTCGCTTTTCGCGTGATGAATTTCCGTCACTTTTCATGTTCTTAAATTTCGTCACTTTTCACGTGCTGAACTTTTGTCGTTTTTCACATCCTCGAGGTTCGTTACTTTTCTCATGCAGAATTTTCGTTGTTTTCACGTGCTGAATTTTCGTTGCTTTTTGGGTGCTGAATTTTCATCCCTTTTTACGTCCTGAAGGTTTGTCGCTTTTCGCCAGCTGAATTTTTGTCTCTTTTCGCGTGCTCAACTTTTGTAGCTTTTCGCATGGTGAATTTTTGTACAATTCCAACTGCTTGATTTTCGTTACATTTAGCTTGCTTCATTTTCATTGCTTTTTGCAGGCGGAATATTCGTTGCTTTTTACGTGCTGAATTTTCATCGCTTTTCTTGTCCTGAAGGTTCATCGCTTTTCACGTGCTGAATTTTCATCGCTTTTCATGTCCTGAATTTTCGTCGCCTTTCGCGTGCTTCATTTTCATCACCTTTAGCGTGCTTCATTTTCAGCACTTTTCGCGTACTGAAGGTTCATCGCTTTTGGCATGCTGAATTTTCGTCGCTTTTCCAGTGCTTCATTTTCATCGCTTTTCGCATCCAGAAGGTTCGTCCCTTTTCGCATGCTGAGTTTTCGTCGATTTTCGCATGCTGAATTTTCGTCACTTTTCGTGTGCTGCATTTTCGTCACTTTTCACGTTCTGAAATTCCGTCACATTTCGCGTGCTGAATTTTCGTCGCTTTTCGCAGGCAGAATTTTTGTTGCTTTTTTACGTGTTTCATTTTCATCACTTTACGCGTCCTGAATGTTCGCATGGTGAAGTTTTGTCGCTTTTCACGTCCTGAATTTACGTCGCGTTTCATGTGCTGAAATTATGTTGCTTTGCACGTGCTGAAATTTTCGTCGCTTTATGTGTCCCGATGTTTTGTTGCTTTTCCCGTCGCCTTTTGTGTGCTGAATTTTCATCGCTTTTTGCGTGCTGTGCTTTTGTAGATTTTCGCCTGCTGAATTTTCATCACATTTTGCGTGCTGAAATTTCATCGCTTTTCACATTCTGAAATTTTGTCACTTTTCGCGTGCTGAATTTTCGTCGCTTTTCGCATCCTGAAGATTCGTCGCATTTCGCCTGCTGAATTTTCCTCACTTTTCGCGTTCTGAATTTTTGTCACTTTTCACAGGCTGAGTTTTCGTCGCATTTCACGTGCTGTATTTTTGTCACTTTTTGTATGCTGAATTTTCGTCGCCTTTCGCGTGCTTCATTTTCATCGCCTTTCGCGTGCATCATTTTTTATCACTTTTTGCACCCTGGTTCGTCGCTTTTCACATGCTGAAGTTTCGTCGCTTTTCGTGTGCTGAATTTTGTCACTTTTCATGTTCTGAAATGTCGTCTATTTTCACGTGCTGAAATTCCTCACTTTTCGCGTGCTGAATTTTCATCGCTTTTCGCAGGCTGAATTTTCATAACTTTTCAATGTGCTGAAATGTTGTCACTTTTCTCGTGCTGAGATTTTCGTCGCTTTGTGTTCTTATGTTTTGTTGCTTTTCGCTTGCTGGATTTACGTCGCTTTCCGTGTGCTGAATTTTCATCACTTTTCCAGTGCTGAATTTTTGTCACTTTTCGCATGCTGTATTTTCGTCGCTTTTCGCGCGCTGAATTTTCGTCGCTTTTCACGTTCTCAAATTTCATCACTTTTCTCGTGCTGAATTTTCGTCGCTATTGATGTCCCGAAGGTTCGTCGCTTTTCGTGTCTTGATATTTCATCGCTTTTCGCATCCTGAAATTACGTCACTTTTCGTGTGCTGAATTTTAATCGCCTTTCGCGTGCCTCATTTTCATTGCTTTTTGTGTCCTGAATGGTAGTAGCTTTTCGCATGCTGAATTTTCGGCGCTTTTCGCGTGCTGAATTTTCTTCGCTTTTCGCGTGCTGAATTTTAGTCGCTTTTCACGTCCTCAAGGTTCGTTGCTTTTCTCATGCAACATTTTCGTTGCTATTCACGTGCTGAATTTTCGTCGCTTTTCGTGTGCTGAATTTTCGTCACTTTTAACGTTCTGAAATTTCGTCATTTTCACGTGCTGAATTTCCGTCGCTTTTCACGTCCTGAAGGTTTGTTGCTTTTCGCCTGCTGAATTTTTGTTGCTTTTCACGTGCTCAATTTTTGTAATTTTTCGCATGCTGGATTTTACTACAATTCCACGTGCTTCATTTTCGTCACATTTCACGTGCTTCATTTTTGTCGCTTTTTGCAGTCGGAATTTTCGTCGCTTTTCACGTGCTGAATTTTCGTCACTTTTCGCTTCCTGAAGGTTTGTCACTTTTCATGTGCTGAAAATTAGTCGCTTTATGCGTCCTGATGTTTCGTCACTTTTCACGTCGTGAATTTTCGTCGCTTTTTGCGTGCTTCAATTTCATCACTTTTCGCATCCTGAATTTTTGTCGCTTTTCGCATGCAGAATTTTCGTCGCTTTTCGCATTCTCAAATTTCATCACTTTTCTCGTGCTGAATTTTCGTCGCTTTTCACGTCCAGAAGGTTCGTAGCTTTTCACCTGCTGAATTTTCTTCGCTTTTCACATCCTGAAGGTTTGTCACTTTTCGCCTGCTGAAATTTCAGCGCTTTTTGTAGGCGGCATTTCCGTTGCTTTTAGCGTGCTGAATTTTCATCACTTTTCTTGTCTTGAAGTTACGGCGCTTTTCGCATGCTGAATTTTCCTTGTTTTTCGCGTGCTGAATTTTTGTCACTCGCATGCTGAATTTTTGTTGCTTTTCGCGAGCTGAATTTTCGTCGCTTTTCATGTTCTCAAATTTCATCTCTTTTCGCATGTTGAAGTTTGATCGCTTTTCGCATCCTGAAGGTTCGTCGTTTTTCACCTGCTGAATTTTTGTCATTTTTCACGTGCTGAATTTTTGTTCGGTTTTCACGTCCTGAAGGTGTGTCGCTTTTCGCATGCTGATTTTTTTGTCGCTTTTCACGTGCTGAATACTTGTAGCTTTTCGTATGCTGGATTTCCGTACAATTCCACGTGCTTCATTTTCGTCACATTTTGCGTACTTCTTTTTGCAAGTGGAATTTTCACGTGCTGAATTTTCATCCCTTTTCTTGTCCTGAAGGTACGTCGCTTTTCTCGTGCTTCATTTTCATCACTTTTCGCATCCTGAATTTTTTTCGCTATTCGCATGCTGAATTTTCGTCGCTTTTCGCGTGCTTCATTTTCTTTACTTTTCACAACATGATTGTTCGTCGCTTTTCGCATGCAGAATTTTCGGCGTTTTTTGCGTGTTGAATTTTCGGCGCTTTTCACGTTCTGAAATTTTGTCACTTTTCCCATGCGGAATTTTTGTAACTTTTCGCATCCTGAAGGTGCGTCACTTTTCTCGTGCTGAATTTTCGTCACTTTTCACGTGCAGAATTTTCGCGCGATGAATTATCGTCGCTTTTCATGTTTCATGAATTTTCATCGATTTTTGCAGGCTGAATTTTCACTGAATTTTCACCGAATTTTCACCGCATTCACTGCTGAAATGTCATCACTTTACATGACCTGAAATTTTGTCGCTTTATGCGACCTGAGGTTTTGTTGCTTTTCACGTCCTGAATTTACATTGCTTTTCATGTGCTGAATTTTTGTCGCTTTACGTGTGCTGAATTTTTGTTGCTTTTCAAATGCTTTTCGCATCCTGAAGGTTCGTCGTTTTTCAGCTGCTGAATTTTTGTCATTTTTCACGTGCTGAATTTTTGTTCGGTTTTCACGTCCTGAAGGTGTGTCGCTTTTCGCATGCTGATTTTTTGTTGCTTTTCATGTGCTGAATACTTGTAGCTTTTCGTATGCTGGATTTCCGTACAATTCCGTACAATTCCACGTGCTTCATTTTCGTCACATTTTGTGTACTTCTTTTTGCAAGTGGAATTTTCACGTGCTGAATTTTCATCGCTTTTCTTGTCCTGAAGGTACGTCGCTTTTCTCGTGCTTCATTTTCATCACTTTTCGCATCCTGAATTTTTTTCGCTATTCGCATGCTGAATTTTCGTCGCTTTTCGCGTGCTTCATTTTCTTTACTTTTCACAACATGATTGTTTGTCGCTTTTCGCATGCAGTATTTTCGGCGCTTTTTGCGTGTTGAATTTTCGGCGCTTTTCACGTTCTGAAATTTTGTCACTTTTCCCATGCGGAATTTTTGTAACTTTTCGCGTCCTGAAGGTGCGTCACTTTTCTCGTGCTGAATTTTCGTCACTTTTCACGTGCAGAATTTTCGCGCGATGAATTATCGTCGCTTTTCATGTTTCATGAATTTTCATCGATTTTTGCAGGCTGAATTTTCACTGAATTTTCACCGAATTTTCACCGCATTCACTGCTGAAATGTCATCACTTTACATGACCTGAAATTTTGTCGCTTTATGCGACCTGAGGTTTTGTCGCTTTTCACGTCCTGAATTTACTTTGCTTTTCATGTGCTGAATTTTTGTCGCTTTACGTGTGCTGAATTTTTGTTGCTTTTCAAATGATGAATTTTCGTCGCTTTTCGCGTGCTGAATTTCGTCATTTTCGTGTGCTTAATTTTCTTCTCTTTTCACATCCTGAAGGTTTGTCTCTTTTCGCCTGCTGAAATTTCAGCGCTTTTTGCAGGCGGCATTTTCATTGCTTTTCGCGTCCCGAATGGTCGTCGCTTTTCGCATGCTGAATTTTCGTCGCTTTTCACATGCTGAATTTTCCTTGCTTTTCGCGTGCTGAATTTCGTCATTTTCGCGTGCTTTATTTTCTTCGCTTTTCACATCCTGAAGGTTTGTCACTTTTCGCCTGCTGAAATTTCAGCGCATTTTGCAGGCGGCATTTTCGTTGCTTTTCACGTGCTGAATTTTCATCACTTTTCTTTTCCTGAAGGTACGTCGCTTTTCTCGTGCTTAATTTTCATCACTTTTTGCATCCTGAATTTTTTTCGCTATTCGCATGCTGAATTTTCGTCGCTTTTCACGTGCTTCATTTTCTTCACTTTTCGCAACATGAATGTTCGTCGCTTTTCGCATGCAGAATTTTCGGCATTTTTTGCGTGTTGAATTTTCAGCGCTTTTCACGTTCTGAAATTTTGTCAGGCTGAATTTTCACTGAATTTTCACCGAATTTTTGTTGCTTTTCGCAGGCTGAATTTTCGTTTTTTTCATGTGCTGAAATTTTGTCGCCTTTCACGTCCTGAAATTTCATCGCTTGATGCGTCCTGATGTTACATTACTTTTCGCATCCTGAATTTACGCCGCTTTTCGTGTGCTGAATTTTCATCGCCTTTTCCCGTGCTTTATTTCGTCGATTTTCGCGTCCTGGTTCGCAGTTTTTTCGCATGCTGAAATTTCGTCGCTTTTTTCATGTCGAATTGTCGTCGCTTTTCGCGTGATGAATTTCCGTCACTTTTCATGTTCTTAAATTTCGTCACTTTTCACGTGATGAACTTTTGTCGTTTTTCACATCCTCGAGGTTCGTTACTTTTCTCATGCATAATTTTCGTTGTTTTCACGTGCTGAATTTTCGTTGCTTTTTGGGTGCTGAATTTTCGTCCCTTTTTACGTCCTGAAGGTTTGTCGCTTTTTGCCTGCTGAATTTTTGTCTCTTTTCGCGTGCTCAACTTTTGTAGCTTTTCGCATGGTGAATTTTTGTACAATTCCAACTGCTTGATTTTCGTTACATTTAGCTTGCTTCATTTTCATTGCTTTTTGCAGGCGGAATATTCGTTGCTTTTTATGTGCTGAATTTTCATCGCTTTTCTTGTCCTGAAGGTTCATCGCTTTTCACGTGCTGAATTTTCATCGCTTTTCATGTCCTGAATTTTCGTCGCCTTTCGCGTGCTTCATTTTCATCGCCTTTAGCGTGCTTCATTTTCAGCACTTTTCGCGTACTGAAGGTTCATCGCTTTTGGCATGCTGAATTTTCGTCGCTTTTCCAGTGCTTCATTTTCATCGCTTTTCGCATCCAGAAGGTTCGTCGATTTTCGCATGCTGAATTTTCGTCACTTTTCGTGTGCTGCATTTTCGTCACTTTTCACATTCTGAAATTCCGTCACATTTCGCGTGCTGAATTTTCGTCGCTTTTCGCAGCCAGAATTTTTGTTGCTTTTTTACGTGTTTCATTTTCATCACTTTACGCATCCTGAATGTTCGTCTCTTTTCACGTGCTGAATTTTTGTCGCTTTTTGGAGGCTGAGCTTTCGGCGTTTTTCACGTGCTGTATTTTCATCACTTTTCGCATGCTAAATATTCGTCGCTTTTCGCATGCTGAAATTTTGTCACCTTTCGCAAGCTGAATTTTCATCACTTTTCGTGTGCTTCATTTTCATTACTTTTCGTGTCCTTAAGGTTCGTCGCTTTTCGCATGGTGAAGTTTTGTCGCTTTTCACGTCCTGAATTTACGTCGCGTTTCATGTGCTGAAATTATGTTGCTTTGCACGTGCTGAAATTTTCGTCGCTTTATGTGTCCCGATGTTTTGTTGCTTTTCCCGTCGCCTTTTGTGTGCTGAATTTTCATTGCTTTTTGCGTGCTGTGCTTTTGTAGATTTTCGCCTGCTGAATTTTCATCACATTTTGCGTGCTGAAATTTCATCGCTTTTCACATTCTGAAATTTTGTCACTTTTCGCGTGCTGAATTTTCGTCGCTTTTCGCATCCTGAAGATTCGTCGCATTTCGCCTGCTGAATTTTCCTCACTTTTCGCGTTCTGAATTTTTGTCACTTTTCACAGGCTGAGTTTTCGTCGCATTTCACGTGCTGTATTTTTGTCACTTTTTGTATGCTGAATTTTCGTCGCCTTTCGCGTGCTTCATTTTCATCGCCTTTCGCGTGCATCATTTTTTATCACTTTTTGCACCCTGGTTCGTCGCTTTTCACATGCTGAAGTTTCGTCGCTTTTCGTGTGCTGAATTTTGTCACTTTTCATGTTCTGAAATGTCGTCTATTTTCACGTGCTGAAATTCCTCACTTTTCGCGTGCTGAATTTTCATTGCTTTTCGCAGGCTGAATTTTCATAACTTTTCAATGTGCTGAAATGTTGTCACTTTTCTCGTGCTGAGATTTTCGTCGCTTTGTGTTCTTATGTTTTGTTGCTTTTCGCTTGCTGGATTTACGTCGCTTTCCGTGTGCTGAATTTTCATCACTTTTCCAGTGCTGAATTTTTGTAACTTTTCGCATGCTGTATTTTCGTCGATTTTCGCGCGCTGAATTTTCGTCGCTTTGCACGTTCTCAAATTTCATCACTTTTCTCGTGCTGAATTTTCGTCGCTATTGATGTCCCGAAGGTTCGTCGCTTTTCGTGTCTTGATATTTCATCGCTTTTCGCATCCTGAAATTACGTCACTTTTCGTGTGCTGAATTTTAATCGCCTTTCGCGTGCCTCATTTTCATTGCTTTTTGTGTCCTGAATGGTAGTAGCTTTTCGCATGCTGAATTTTCGGCGCTTTTCGCGTGCTGAATTTTCTTCGCTTTTCGCGTGCTGAATTTTAGTCGCTTTTCACGTCCTCAAGGTTCGTTGCTTTTCTCATGCTAAATTTTCGTTGCTATTCACGTGCTGAATTTTCGTCGCTTTTCGTGTGCTGAATTTTCGTCACTTTTAACGTTCTGAAATTTCGTCATTTTCGCGTGCTGAATTTCCGTCGCTTTTCACGTCCTGAAGGTTTGTCGCTTTTCGCCTGCTGAATTTTTGTTGCTTTTCACGTGCTCAATTTTTGTAATTTTTCGCATGCTGGATTTTACTACAATTCCACGTGCTTCATTTTCGTCACATTTCACGTGCTTCATTTTTGTCGCTTTTTGCAGTCGGAATTTTCGTCGCTTTTCACGTGCTGAATTTTCATCGCTTTTCTTGTCCTGAAGGTTCGTCGCTTTTTGCATGCTGAATTTTCGTCGCTTTTCGCATGCTGAATTTTTGTAGCTTTTCGCATGCTGAAATTTCGTCGCATTTCGTGTGCTGAATTTTTGTAACTTTTTGCTTCCTGAAGATTCGTCGCTTTTCGCATTCTGAATTTTCATTGCTTTTCGCAGGCTGAATTTTCATAACTTTTCAATGTGCTGAAATGTTGTCACTTTTCTCGTGCTGAGATTTTCGTCGCTTTGTGTTCTTATGTTTTGTTGCTTTTCGCTTGCTGGATTTACGTCGCTTTCCGTGTGCTGAATTTTCATCACTTTTCCAGTGCTGAATTTTTGTAACTTTTCGCATGCTGTATTTTCGTCGATTTTCGCACGCTGAATTTTCGTCGCTTTTCACGTTCTCAAATTTCATCACTTTTCTCGTGCTGAATTTTCGTCGCTATTGATGTCCCGAAGGTTCGTCGCTTTTCGTGTCTTGATATTTCATCGCTTTTCGCATCCTGAAATTACGTCACTTTTCGTGTGCTGAATTTTAATCGCCTTTCGCGTGCCTCATTTTCATTGCTTTTTGTGTCCTGAATGGTAGTAGCTTTTCGCATGCTGAATTTTCGGCGCTTTTCGCGTGCTGAATTTTCTTCGCTTTTCGCGTGCTGAATTTTAGTCGCTTTTCACGTCCTCAAGGTTCGTTGCTTTTCTCATGCTAAATTTTCGTTGCTATTCACGTGCTGAATTTTCGTCGCTTTTCGTGTGCTGAATTTTCGTCACTTTTAACGTTCTGAAATTTCGTCATTTTCACGTGCTGAATTTCCGTCGCTTTTCACGTCCTGAAGGTTTGTCGCTTTTCGCCTGCTGAATTTTTGTTGCTTTTCACGTGCTCAATTTTTGTAATTTTTCGCATGCTGGATTTTACTACAATTCCACGTGCTTCATTTTCGTCACATTTCACGTGCTTCATTTTTGTCGCTTTTTGCAGTCGGAATTTTCGTCGCTTTTCACGTGCTGAATTTTCATCGCTTTTCTTGTCCTGAAGGTTCGTCGCTTTTTGCATGCTGAATTTTCGTCGCTTTTCGCATGCTGAATTTTTGTAGCTTTTCGCATGCTGAAATTTCGTCGCATTTCGTGTGCTGAATTTTTGTAACTTTTTGCTTCCTGAAGATTCGTCGCTTTTCGCATTCTGAATTTTTGTCGATTTTCGCTTGCTGAATTTTTGTCACTTTTCCCGTGCTGAATTTTTGTCGATTTTCGCAGGCTGAATTTCCGTTGCTTTTCATGTGCGGAAATGTTGTCACTTTTCACGTCCTGAATTTCGTCGCTTTATGCGTCCTGATGTTTTATCGCTTTTCGCATCCTGAATTTACGTCGCTTTTTGTGTGCTGAATTTGTCGCTTTTCACGTCCTCAAGGTTCGTTACTTTTCTCATGCTGAATTTCCGTTGCTTTTCACGTGCTGAATTTTGGTCGCTTTTCGTGTGCTGAATTTTCGTCGCTTTTCACGTTCTCAAATGTCATCACTTTTCCCATGCAGAATTTTCGGCGCTTTTCACGTCCTGGTTTGTTGCTTTTCGCCTGCTGAATTTTCGTCACTTTTCGCGTGCAGAATTTTCGTCGATTTTCGTGTCCTGAAAGTTCGTCAAATTTCACGTCCTGAAATTTCGTCACTTTATGGGTCCTGATGTTTCGTCGCTTTTTGCATGCTGAATTTTCGTCGCATTTCGCATGCTGAATTTGTGTAGCTTTTCGCATGCTGAAATTTCGTCGCATTTTGTGTGCTGAATTTTCGTCACTTTTCGCTTCCTGAAGGTTCGACACTTTTCACGTGCTGAAAATTAGTCGCTTTATGTGTCCTGATGTTTCGTGGCTTTTCGCGTCCTGAATTTAAGTCACTTTTCATGTGCTGAATTTTCGTCGCTTTACGTGTGCTGAATTTTTGTCGCTTTTCGCATGCTGAATTTTTGTCGCTTTTCCCCAGCTTCATATTCAGCAATTTTCGCGTCCTGAAAATTCATTGGTTTTCGCATGCAGAATTTTTGTCGCTTTTCGCATGCTGAATTTTCGTCACCTTTCGCGTGCTGAATTTTTGTCACATTTCATGTTCTGAAATGTCGTCTCTTTTCGCGTGCTGAATTTTCATTGATTTTCGCGTGCTGAATTTTTGTTGCTTTTCGCAGGCTGAATTTTCGTTGCTTTTCATGTGCTGAAATTTTGTCGCCTTTCACGTCCTGAAATTTCATCGCTTTATGCGTCCTGATGTTTCATCACTTTTCGCATACTGAATTTTCATCGCTTTTCCAGTGCTTCATTTTCATCGCTTTTCACGTTCTAAAATTTCGTCACTTTTCGTGTGCTGAATTTTCAGCACTTTTCGCGTCCTGAAGGTTCATCACTTTTGTCGTGCTGAATTTTCATCGCTTTTCGCAGGCTGACTTTTCGGCGCTTTTCACGTGCTGTATTTTTGTCATTTTTCACATTTTGAATTTTCGTTGCTTTTCACTTGCTGAAGTTTCGTCACTTTTCGCATGCTGACGTTTCGTCACTTGTCGCGACCTGAATTTACGTCGCTTTTCGTGTGCTGAATTTACGTCGCTTTTAGCGTGCTTCATTTTCATCACTTTTCGCATACTGGGTTCGTTGCTTTTAGCATGATAAATTTTCGTCGCTTTTCCTGTACTTCATTTTCATCGCTATTTGCATCATGAGGGTTCGTTGCTTTTCACATGCTGAATTTTCGTCGATTTTCACATGTTGAATTTTCGTCGCTTTTCGCGTGCTGAATTTTCGTCGCTGGCTGAATTTCCTTGCTTTTCATGTGCTGAAATGTTGTCGCTTTGCACGTGCTGAGATTTTTGTCACTTTATGTGTCCCGATGTTTTGTTGCTTTTCGCGTCCTCAATTTACGTCGCTTTTTGTGTGCTGAATTTTTGTAGATTTTCACATGCTGAATTTTCGTCACTTTTCGCGTGCTGAATTTTTGTCACTTTTCACGTTCTGAAATTTCGTCACTTTTCGCATGATGAAATTTCGTCGCCTTTTGCATGCTTCATTTTCATCGCCTTTCCCGTGCATCATTTTTTATCACTTTACGCTTCTTGAAGGTTCGTCGCTTTTCGCATGCTGAAGTTTCGTCGCTTTTCTCATCCTGAATTTATTTCGTTTTTATGTGCTGAATTTTCGTTGCTTTTCATGTTGTGAAATTTCGTCACTTTCCGTGTACTGAATTTTCGTCGCTTTTCGCGTGCTGAATTTTTGTCGCTTTTCGCAGGCTGAGTTTTCGTCGCTTTTTGCATACTGTACTTTTTTCCCTTTTCGCGACTGAATTTTCGTCGCTTGTCTCGTTCTGAAATTTCGTCACTTTTCGCTTGCTGAATTTTCTTCGCTTTTTGCGTGCTGAATTTTTGTCGCTTTTCGCAGGCTGACATTTCGTCGCTTTTCACGTGCTGTATTTTCGTCACTTTTCGCATGCTGAATATTCGTCGCTTTTCGCGTGCTGAATTTTTGTCGCTTTTCGCAAGCTGAATTTTCATTGCTTTTCCCGTGCTTCATTTACATTGCTTTTTATGTTCTCACCACCCGGACGCCGCTCCTTCTCCTGCAACGGTCCCTGGGCGTCTGTAAAGCAATGCCCCGCGCTGTTTATGTTCTCACCACCCGGACGCCACTCCTCCTCCTGCAACGGTCCCTGGGTCTCTGGAAAGCAAAGCCCCGCGCCGTTTATGTTCTCACCACCCGGACGCCGCTCCTCCTGCAACGGTCCCTGGGCCTCGTCGCTTTTCGCGTGCTGAATTTTTGTCGTTTTCACGTTCTGAAATTTCGTCGCTTTTCGCAAGCTGAATTTTCATCGCTTTTCCCATGCTTTATTTTCATCGCTTTTCGCGTCCTCAAGGTTCGTCACTTTTCGCATGCTGAAGTTTCGTCACTTTTCACTTCCTGAACTTACGTCGCTTTTCACGTGCAGAAATTATGTCGCTTTGCACGTGCTGAAATTTACGTCGCTTTATGTTTTGTAGATTTTCGCATGCTGAATTTTCGTCACTTTTCGCGTGCTGAATTTTCGTCACTTTTCACGTTCTGAAATTTCGTCACTTTCCGTGTACTGAATTTTCGTCGCTTTTCGCGTGCTGAATTTTTGTCGCTTTTCGCAGGCTGAGTTTTCGTCGCTTTTTGCATACTGTACTTTTTTCCCTTTTCGCGACTGAATTTTCGTCGCTTGTCTCGTTCTGAAATTTCGTCACTTTTCGCTTGCTGAATTTTCTTCGCTTTTTGCGTGCTGAATTTTTGTCGCTTTTCGCAGGCTGACATTTCGTCGCTTTTCACGTGCTGTATTTTCGTCACTTTTCGCATGCTGAATATTCGTCGCTTTTCGCGTGCTGAATTTTTGTCGCTTTTCGCAAGCTGAATTTTCATTGCTTTTCCCGTGCTTCATTTACATTGCTTTTTATGTTCTCACCACCCGGACGCCGCTCCTTCTCCTGCAACGGTCCCTGGGCGTCTGTAAAGCAATGCCCCGCGCTGTTTATGTTCTCACCACCCGGACGCCACTCCTCCTCCTGCAACGGTCCCTGGGTCTCTGGAAAGCAAAGCCCCGCGCCGTTTATGTTCTCACCACCCGGACGCCGCTCCTCCTGCAACGGTCCCTGGGCCTCGTCGCTTTTCGCGTGCTGAATTTTTGTCGTTTTCACGTTCTGAAATTTCGTCGCTTTTCGCAAGCTGAATTTTCATCGCTTTTCCCATGCTTTATTTTCATCGCTTTTCGCGTCCTCAAGGTTCGTCACTTTTCGCATGCTGAAGTTTCGTCACTTTTCACTTCCTGAACTTACGTCGCTTTTCACGTGCAGAAATTATGTCGCTTTGCACGTGCTGAAATTTACGTCGCTTTATGTTTTGTAGATTTTCGCATGCTGAATTTTCGTCACTTTTCGCGTGCTGAATTTTCGTCACTTTTCACGTTCTGAAATTTCGTCACTTTTCGCATGATGAAATTTCGTCGCCTTTCGCATGCTTCATTTTCATCGCCTTTCCCTTGCATCATTTTTTATCACTTTACGCTTCTTGAAGGTTCGTCGCTTTTCGCATGCTGAAGTTTCATCGCTTTTCTCATCCTGAATTTATTTCGTTTTTATGTGCTGAATTTTCGTTGCTTTTCATGTTCTGAAATTTCGTCACTTTCCGTGTACTGAATTTTCGTCGCTTTTCGCGTGCTGAATTTTTGTCGCTTTTCGCAGGCTGAGTTTTCGTCGCTTTTTGCATACTGTACTTTTTTCCCTTTTCGCGACTGAATTTTCGTCGCTTGTCTCGTTCTGAAATTTCGTCACTTTTCGCTTGCTGAATTTTCTTCGCTTTTTGCGTGCTGAATTTTTGTCGCTTTTCGCAGGCTGACATTTCGTCGCTTTTCACGTGCTGTATTTTCGTCACTTTTCGCATGCTGAATATTCGTCGCTTTTCGCGTGCTGAATTTTTGTCGCTTTTCGCAAGCTGAATTTTCATTGCTTTTCCCGTGCTTCATTTACATTGCTTTTTATGTTCTCACCACCGGACGCCGCTCCTTCTCCTGCAACGGTCCCTGGGCGTCTGTAAAGCAATGCCCCGCGCTGTTTATGTTCTCACCACCCGGACGCCACTCCTCCTCCTGCAACGGTCCCTGGGCATCTGGAAAGCAAAGCCCCGCGCCGTTTATGTTCTCACCACCCGGACGCCGCTCCTCCTGCAACGGTCCCTGGGCCTCGTCGCTTTTCGCGTGCTGAATTTTTGTCGTTTTCACGTTCTGAAATTTCGTCGCTTTTCGCAAGCTGAATTTTCATCGCTTTTCCCATGCTTTATTTTCATCGCTTTTCGCGTCCTCAAGGTTCGTCACTTTTCGCATGCTGAAGTTTCGTCACTTTTCGCTTCCTGAACTTACGTCGCTTTTCACGTGCAGAAATTATGTCGCTTTGCACGTGCTGAAATTTACGTCGCTTTATGTTTTATAGATTTTCGCATGCTGAATTTTCGTCACATTTCACGTGCTGAATTTTCTTGGCTATTCACGTTCTGAAATTGTGTCACTTTTCACGTGCTGAATTTTCGTCGCTTTTCACATCCTGAAGATTCGTCGCATTTCGCCTGCTGAATTTTCCTCACATTGCGCGTGCTGAATTTTTGTCGCTTTTCGCAGGCTGAGTTTTTGTCGCTTTTTACGTGCTGTATTTTTGTCACTTTTTGCATGCTGAATTTTCGTCACCTTTCGCGTGCTTCATTTTCATCGCCTTTTGCGTGCTTCATTTTTAACACTTTTCGCGTCCTGAAGGTTCGTCGCTTTTCTCATGCTGAAGTTTCGTCAATTTTCGCGTCCTGAATTTACGTCGCTTTTCGTGTGCTGAATTTTTGTCACTTTTCACATTCTGAAATTTCGTCACTTTTCGCATGCTGAATTTTCGTCGCTTTCCGCGTGGTGAATTTTTGTCGCTTTTCGCATGCTGAATTGTCGTCGCTTTTCCCGTGATGAATTTTCATCGCTTTTCTCTTTATGAAATGTCCTTACTTTTCACGTGCTGAATTTTCGTCGCTTTTCTCTTTCTGAATTTTCATCACTTTTTGCAGGCTGAGTTTTCGTCGCTTTTCACGTGCTGAAGGTTCATCATCTTTGACGTGCTGAATTTTCATCGCTTTTCGCTGGCTGAATTTTCGTCGCTTTTCATGTACTGAAATGTCGTCGCTTTGCAGGTGCTGAGATTTTCGGCGCCTTATGTGTCCCGATGTTTTGTTGCTTTTCACGTCCTGAATTTACGTAGCTTTTTGTGTGCTGAATTTTCATCGCTTTTTGCCTGCTGTATTTTTGTAGATTATCGCATGATGAATTTTCGTCAATTTTCATGTGCTGAATTTTTATCGCATGCGCAGGCTGATTTTTCGTCGATTTTCGCGTACTTCATTTTCATCCCTTTTCGCGTCCTGAAGGTTCATCACTTTTTGCATGCTGAATTTTTGTCACTTTTCGCAGGCTGAGTTTTCATCGCTTTTCTCGTGCTGTATTTTTGTCACTTTTCGCGGCTGAATTTTCGTCGTTTGTCTCGTTCTGAAATTTCGTCACTTTTCGCTTGCTGAATATTCATCCCTTTTCGCGTCCTGAAGGTTCGTCGCTTTCCGCATGCTGAAGTCTCGTCACTTTTCGCATGCTGAATTTTGGTCGATTTTCATGTTCTGAAATTTGTCACTTTTCGCGTGCTGAATTTTCGTCGCTTTTCGCATGCTGAATTTTCGTCGCTTTTCCCGTGCTTAATTTTCATCGCTTTTCACGTCCTGAAGGTTCGTCACTTTTTGAGTGCTGAAATTTCGTCACTTTTTGCGTGCTGAATTTTTGTCGCTTTTCGCATGCTGAGATTTCGTCGCTTTTCACGTGCTGTATTTTCGTCACTTTTCGCATGCTGAATATTCGTCGCTTTTCGCGTGTTGAAATTTTGTCGCTTTTTGCAAGCTGAATTTTCATCGCTTTTCCCGTGCTTCATTTTCATTGCTTTTCGCGTCCTGAAGGTTCATCACTTTTCGCGTGCTGAATTTTTCACTTTTCGCATGCTGAATTTTTGTCGATTTTCACGTGCTGAATTTTCGTTGATTTTCGCATCCTGAAGATTCGTCGATTTTCGTGTCTTGAAAGTTCGTCACTTTTCATGTGCTGAATTTTTATTGCTTTGCGCAGGCTGATTTTTCGTCGATTTTCGTGTTCTCACCACCCGGACGCCGCTCCTTCTCCTGCAACGGTCCCTGGGCGTCTGTAAAGCAATGCCCCGCTCTGTTTATGTTCTCACCACCCGGACGCCACTCCTCCTCCTGCAACGGTCCCTGGGCCTCTGGAAAGCAAAGCCCCGCGCCGTTTATGTTCTCACCACCCGGACGCCGCTCCCCCTCCTGCAACGGTCCCTGGGCCTCGTCGCTTTTCGCGTGCTGAATTTTTGTCGTTTTCACGTTCTGAAATTTCGTCGCTTTTCGCAAGCTGAATTTTCATCGCTTTTCCCATGCTTTATGTTCATCGCTTTTCGCGACCTCAAGATTCGTCACTTTTCGCATGCTGAAGTTTCGTCACTTTTCGCTTCCTGAACTTACGTCGCTTTTCACGTGCAGAAATTATGTCGCTTTGCACGTGCTGAAATTTTCGTCGCTTTATGTTTTGTAGATTTTTGCATGCTGAATTTTCGTCACATTTCACGTGCTGAATTTTCTTGGCTTTTCACGTTCCGAAATTGTGTCACTTTTCGCGTGCTGAATTTTCGTCGCTTTTCACATCCTGAAGATTCGTCGCATTTCGCCTGCTGAATTTTCCTCACTTTGCGCGTGCTGAATTTTTGTCGCTTTTCGCAGGCTGAGTTTTTGTCGCTTTTTACGTGCTGTATTTTTGTCACTTTTTGCATGCTAAATTTTCGTCACCTTCCGCGTGCTTCATTTTCATCGCCTTTTGCGTGCTTCATTTTTATCACTTTTCGCGTCCTGAAGGTTCGTCGCTTTTCTCATGCTGAAGTTTCGTCAATTTTCGCGTCCTGAATTTACGTCGAATTTTCGTCGCTTTTCACGTTCTGAAATGACGTCACTTTTCGCGTGCTGAATTTTCGTCGCTTTTCTATTTCTGAAATTTCCTTACTTTTCGCGTGCTGAATTTACGTCGCTTTTCGCGTCCTGGTTCATCACTTTTGTCGTGCTGAATTTTCATCACTTTTCGCAGGCTGAGTTTTTGTCGCTTTTCGCGTGCTGATGGTTCATCATTTTTGACGTGCTGAATTCTCATCACTTTTCGCTGGCTGAATTTTCGTCGCTTTTCATGTACTTAATTTTTGTCGCATTGCACGTGCTGAGATTTTCGTCGCTTTATGTGTCCCGATGTTTTGTTGCTTTTCATGTCCTGAATTTACGTCACTTTTTGTGTGCTGAATTTTCATCGCTTTGCACAGGCAGATTTTTCGTCGAATTCCCCGTGCTTCATTTTCTTCGCTTTTCGCGTCCTGAAGGTTCATCACTTTTCGTGTGCTTAATTTTTGTCAATTTTCGCATGCTGAATTTTCGTCGCCTTTCACATGCTTCATTTTCATCACTTTTCGTGTGCTTCATTTTCATCACTTTTCACATACTGAAGGTTCGTCGTTTTTAGCATGCTAAATTTTTGTCGCTTTTCCCTTGCTTCATTTTCATCGCTTTTCGCATCCTGAAGATTCGTCGTTTTTAGCATGCTAAATTTTTGTCGCTTTTCCCATGCTTCATTTTCATCACTTTGCGCGTCCTGAAGGTTCGTCGCTTTTTACATGCTGAGTTTTCGTCGATTTTCGCATGCTGAATTTTTGGCATTTTTCGCGTGTTGAATTTTTGTCGCTTTTCTCATTCTGAAATGTCATCACTTTTCGCGTGCTGAATTATCGTAGCTTTTCACGTGCTGAAGGTTCATCATTTTTGACGTGCTGAATTTTCATCGCCTTTCGCTGGCTGAAATCTCGTCGCTTTTCATGTGCTGAAATTTTGTCGCTTTGCACGTGCCGAGTTTTGCATCGCTTTATGTGTCCCGATGTTTTGTTGCTTTTTGCGTCCTGAATTTACATTGATTTTTGTGTGCTGAATTGTCATCGCTTTTTGAATGCTGTATTTTTGTAGATTTTCGCATGCTGAATTTTCGTCGCTTTTCACGTTCTGAAATGTCATCACTTTTTGCATGCTGATTTTTCGTCGCTTTTTGCGTGCTGAATTTTTGTCGCTTTTTGCGTGTTGAATTTTCGTCGCTTTTCGCATCCTGAAGATTCGTTGCATTTCGCCTGCTGAATTTTCCTCACTTTTCGCGTGCTGAATTTTCGTCAATTTTCGTGTCCTGAAAACTCTTCACTTTTCATATGCTGAATTTTTATCGCTTTGCGCAGGCTGATATTTCTTCGATTTTCCCGTGCTTCAATTTCATCGCTTTTCGTATCCTGAAGGTTCGTCACTTTTCGCGTGCTGAATTTTTGTTACTTAACGCATGCTGAATTTTCGTTGCCTTTCACGTGCTTCATATTCATCGCCTTTTGCGTGCTTCATTTTCATCACTTTGGGCGTCATGAAGTTTCGTCGCTTTTTGCATGCTCAAGTTTCATCGCTTTTCGCATCCTGAAATTACTTTGCTTTGCGTGTGCTGAATTTTCGTCGCTTTTCGCGTGCTTCATTTTCATTACTTTTCGCATACTGGTTCTTTGCTTTTACCACGCTAAATTTTCGTAGCTTTTCCCCAGCTTCATTTTCATCACTTTTCGCATCCTGAAATTTCGTCGCTTTTTGCGTCCTGAATTTACTTTGCTTTTCGTGTGCTGAATTTTCGTCGCTTTATGCGTGCTTCATTTTCATCACTTTTCGCATACTGAAAGTTCGTCGCTTTTAGCATTCTAAATTTTCGTCACTTTTCCCGTGCTTCATTTTCATTGCTTTCGCATCCTGAACGTTCGTCGCTTTTCACGTGCTGTATTTTCACTTTTTGCATGCTGAATATTCGTCGCTTTTCGCGTGCTGAATTTTTGTCGCTTTTCGCAATCTGAATTTTCATCGCATTTCCTGTGCTTCATTTTCATCGCTTTTCGTGTCCTGAAGGTTCGTCACTTTTCACGTGCTGAATTTTTGTCACTTTTCGAAAGCTGAATTTTCATCGCCTTTCGCGTGCTTCATTTTGATTGCCTTTCGCGTGCTTCATTTTGATTGCCTTTCGCGTGCTTCATTTTCATCACTTTTCAAGTCCTGAAGTTTCGTCGCTTATCGTGTCCTGAATTTACTTTGCTTTTCGTGTGCTGAATTTCCATCGCTTTTCACGAGCTTCATTTTCATCACTTTTCGCGTGCTTCATTTTCATCACTTTTCGCATACTGAAGGTTCGTCGCTTTTACCATGCTAAATATTCGTCGCTTTTCCCGTGCTTCATTTTCATCGCTTTTCGCATCCTGATGTTTCGTCGCTTTTCGCATCCTGAATTTACGTCGCTTTTCGTGTGCTGAATTTTCATCGCTTTTTGCATGCTGTATTTTTGTAGATTTTCGCATGCTGAATTTTCGTCACTTTTCGCGTGCTGAAAGCTCGTCACTTTTCATGTGCTGAATTTTTATCGCTATCCACAGGCAGATTTTTCGTCGATTTCCCCGTGCTTCATTTTCATCGCTGTTCGCGTCCTGAAGGTTCGTCGCTTTTTACATGCTGAATTTTCGTCGATTTTCGCATGCTGAATTTTTGGCATTTTTCGCGTGTTGAATTTTGGTCGCTTTTCTCGTTCTGAAATGTCATCACTTTTCGCGTGCTGAATTATCGTAGCTTTTCACGTGCTGAAGGTTCATCATTTTTGACGTGCTGAATTTTCATCGCCTTTCGCTGGCTGAAATTTCGTCGCTTTTCATGAGCTGAAATTTTGTCGCTTTGCACGTGCCGAGTTTTGCATCGCTTTATGTGTCCCGATGTTTTGTTGCTTTATGCGTCCTGAATTTACATTGATTTTTGTGTGCTGAATTGTCATCGCTTTTTGAATGCTGTATTTTTGTAGATTTTCGCATGCTGAATTTTCGTCGCTTTTCACGTTCTGAAATGTCATCACTTTTTGCATGCTGATTTTTCGTCGCTTTTTGCGTGCTGAATTTTTGTCGCTTTTTGCGTGTTGAATTTTCGTCGCTTTTCGCATCCTGAAGATTCGTTGCATTTCGCCTGCTGAATTTTCCTCACTTTTCGCGTGCTGAATTTTCGTCAATTTTCGTGTCCTGAAAACTCTTCACTTTTCATAAGCTGAATTTTTATCGCTTTGCGCAGGCTGATATTTCTTCGATTTTCCCGTGCTTCAATTTCATCGCTTTTCGTATCCTGAAGGTTCGTCACTTTTCGCGTGCTGAATTTTTGTTACTTTACGCATGCTGAATTTTCGTTGCCTTTCACGTGCTTCATATTCATCGCCTTTTGCGTGCTTCATTTTCATCACTTTGGGCGTCATGAAGTTTCGTCGCTTTTTGCATGCTCAAGTTTCATCGCTTTTCGCATCCTGAAATTACTTTGCTTTGCGTGTGCTGAATTTTCGTCGCTTTTCGCGTGCTTCATTTTCATTACTTTTCGCATACTGGTTCTTTGCTTTTACCACGCTAAATTTTCGTAGCTTATCCCTAGCTTCATTTTCATCACTTTTCGCATCCTGAAATTTTGTCGCTTTTCGCGTCCTGAATTTACGTCGCTTTTCGTGTGCTGAATTTTCGTCGCTTTATGTATGCTTCATTTTCATCACTTTTCGCATCCTGAACGTTCGTCGCTTTTCACGTGCTGTATTTTCACTTTTTGCATGCTGAATTTTCGTCGCTTTTCGCGTGCTGAATTTTTGTCGCTTTTACCATGCTAAATTTTCGTCGCTTTTCCCGTGCTTCATTTTCATCGCATTTCGCATCCTGAAGTTTCGTCGCTTTTTGCGTCCTGAATTTACGTCGCTTTCCGTGTGCTGAATTTTCGTCACATTTTGCGTGCTTCATTTTGTCACTTTTCGCATACTGAAGGCTCGTTGCTTTTCGTGTGCTGAATTTTCGTCGCTTTTCACGTGCTTCATTTTCATCACTTTTCGCATACTGGGTTCGTTGCTTTTAGCATGGTAAATTTACGTCGATTTTCCTGTACTTCATTTTCATCGCTTTTTGCATCATGAGGGTCCGTCGCTTTTCACGATGACTTCGTCGATTTTTGCATGCTGAATTTTCGTCGCTTTTCACGTGCTGAATTTTCGTCGCTGGCTGAATTTTCCTCGCTTTTCATGTGCTGAAATTTTGTCGCTTTGCACGTGCTGAGATTTTCGTCACTTTATGTGTCCCGATGTTTTGTTGCTTTTTGCGTCCTCAATTTACATCGCTTTTTGTGTGCTGAATTTTTGTAGATTTTCGCATGCTGAATTTTCGTCACTTTTCCCGTGCTGAATTTTCGTCACTTTTCATGTTCTGAAATTTCGTCACTTTTCGCATGCTGAATTTTCGTCAATTTTCGTGTGCTGAAGATTCGTCGCATTTCGCCTGCTGAAGTTTCCTCACTTTTCGCGTGCTGAATATTTGTTGTTTTTCGCATGATGAATTTTCGTCAATTTTTGCATCCTGAAGATTCGTCGCATTTCGCCTGCTGAAGTTTCCTCACTTTTCGCGTGCTGAATTTTCGTCGATTTTTGTGTCCTGAAACCTCGTCATTTTTCCTGTCCTGAATTTTTATCGCTTTGTGCTGGTTGATTTTTCATCGATTTTCATGTGCTGAAATTTTGTCACTTTTCACATCCTGAAATATCGTTGCTTTATATGTGCAGAATTTTTGTCGCTTTTCACATGCTGATATTTTGGTCGCTTTTCACATGCTTCATTTTCATCACTTTTCGTGTGCTTCATTTTCATCACTTTTCGCATACTGAAGAAGGTTCGTCGCTTATCACATGCTTCATTTTCATCACTTTTCGTGTGCTTCATTTTCATCAATTTTCGCATACTGAAGAAGGTTCGTCGCTTTTAGCATGCTAAATTTTCGTCGCTTTACCCATGCTTCATTTTCATCGCTTTTCGCATCCTGAAGGTTCGTCGCTTTTTACATGCTGATTTTTCGTTGATTTTCGCATGCTGAATTTTCGTCGTTTTCACGTGCTGAATTTTTGTCGCTTTTCTCGTTCTGAAATGTCGTCACTTTTCGCGTGCTGAATTTTCGTCGGTTTTCACGTGCTGAAGGTTCATCATTTTTGACGTGCTGAATTTGTATCGCTTTTCACTTGCTGAATTTTCGTCGCTTTTCATGTGCTGAAATTTTGTCGCTTTGCATGTGCTGAGATTTGCGTCGCTTTACGTTTCCCGATGTTTTGTTGCATTTCGCGTCCTGAATTTACGTTGATTTTTGTGTGCTGAATTTTCATCGCTTTTTGCCTTCAGTATTTTTGTAGATTTTCGCAAGCTAAATTTTCGTCACTTTTCGCGTGCTGAATTTTCGTCGCTTTTCACGTTCTGAAATGTCATCACTTTATGCATGCTGAATTTTCGTCGCTTTTCGCATCCTGAAGATTCGTTGCATTTCGCCTGCTGAATTTTCCTCACTTTTCGCGTGCTGAATTTTTGTTGATTTTCGTGTCCTGAAAGCTCTTCACTTTTCATATGCTGAATTTTTATCACTTTGCGCAGGCTGATATTTCATCGAATTTCCCGTGCTTCAATTTCATCGCTTTTCGCATCCTGAAGGTTCGTCACTTTTCGCATGCTGAATTTTTGTCACTTTACGCATGCTGAATTTTCGTCGCCTTTCACGTGCTTCATTTTCATCGCCTTTCGCGTGCTACATTTTCATCACTTGACGCGTCCTGAAGTTTCGTCGCTTTTTGCATGCTCAAGTTTCGTCGCTTTTCTCGTCCTGAATTTACTTTGCTTTGCGTGTGCTGAATTTTCGTCGCTTTTTCCGTGCTTCATTTTTATCACTTTTCACATACTGAAGGTTCGTTGCTTTTACCATGCTAAATTTTCGTAGCTTTTCCCTAGCTTCATTTTTCATCGCTTTTCGCATCCTGAAGTTTCGTCGCTTTTCACGACCTGAATTTACGTCGCTTTTCGTGTGCTGAATTTTCGTCGCTGTACGCGTGCTTCATTTTCATCACGTTTCGCATACTGAGTTCGTCGCTTTTAGCATGCTAAATTTTCGTCACTTTTCCCGTGCTTCATTTTCATCGCTTTCGCATCCTGAACGTTCGTCGCTTTTCGCGTGCTGAATTATTGTTGCTTTTAACAAGCTGAATTTTCATCGCTTTTCCCGTGCTTCATTTTCATCGCTTTTCATAAATACACAGATACATAGAAAATAGGTGCAGGAGTAGGCCATTCGGCCCTTCGAGCCTGCACCGCCATTCAATATGATCATGGCTGATCATCCAACTCAGTATCCCGTAGCTGCCTTCTCTCCATACCCCCTGATCCCTTTAGCCACAAGGGCCACATCTAACTCCCTCTTAAATATAGCCAATGAACTGGCCTCAACTACCCTCTGTGGCAGAGAGTTCCAGAGATTCACCACTCTCTGTGTGAAAAAGTTTTTCCTCATCTCGGTCTTAAAGGATTTCCCCCTTATCCTTAAGCTGTGACCCCTTGTCCCGGACTTCCCCAACATCGGGAACAATCTTCCTGCATCTAGCCTGTCCAACCCCATAAGAATTTTGTACGTTTCTATAAGATCCCCTCCCAATCTCCTAAATTCTAGCGAGTATAAGCCAAGTCTATCCAGTCTTTCTTCATATGAAAGTCCTGACATCCCAGGAATCAGTCTGGTGAACCTTCTTTGCACTCCCTCTATGGCTATAATGTCCTTCCTCAGATTTGGAGACCAAAACTGTACGCAATACTCCAGGTGTGTTCTCACCAAGAGCCTGTTCAACTGCAGTAGAACCTCCCTGCTCCTATACTCAAATCCTCTTGCTATGAAGGCCAACATACCATTCGCTTTCTTCACTGCCTGCTGCACCTGCATGCCTACTTTCAATGCTTGGTGTACCATGACACCCAGGTCTCGCTGCATCTCCCCATTTCCTAATCGGCCACCATTTAGATAATAGTCTGCCTTCCCGTTTTTGCCACCAAAGTGGATAACCTCACATTTATCCACATTATACTGCATCTTCCAAACATTTGCCCACTCACCCAGCCATTCCAAGTCACCTTGCAGTCTCCTAGCATCCTCCTCACAGCTAACCCTGCCCCCCAGTTTAGTGTCATCCGCAAACTTGGAGATGTTGCTTTCAATTCCCTCGTCCAGATCATTAATATAAATTGTAAATAGCTGGGGTCCCAGCACTGAGCCTTGCGGTACCCCACTAGTCACTGCCTGCCATTGTGAAAAGGACCCGTTTACTCCTACTCTTTGTTTCCTGTTTGCCAGCCAGTTCTCTATCCACATCAATACTGAACCCCCAATACCGTGTGATTTAAGTTTGTATCCTAATCTCTTATGTGGTACCTAGTCGAAAGCCTTCTGAAAGTCCAGAAGGCTTTCGTCCACTGGTTCACATCCACTGGTTCTCCCCTATCCACTCTACTAGTTACATCCTGAAGGTTCGTCACTTTTCGCGTGCCGAATTTTTGTCACTTTTCGAATGCTGAATTTTCATCGCCGTTCGCGTGCTTCATTTTCATTGCTTTTCGCGTGCTTCATTTCATCACTTTTCGCGTCCTGAAGTTTCGTCGCTTTTCGTGTCCTGACTTTACTTCGCTTTTCCCGTGCTTCATTTTCATCGCTTTCGTATCCTGAATGTTCGTCGCTTTTCACGTACTGTATTTTCGTCACTTTTTGCATGCTGAATATTCGTCGCTTTTCGCATGCTGAATTTTTGTCGCTTTTCGCTATCTGAATTTTCATCGCATTTCCTGTGCTTCATTTTCATCGCTTTTCATGTCCTGAAGGTACGTCACTTTTCGCGTGCTGAATTTTTGTCACGCTACGCATGCTGAATTTTCGTCACTTTTCGCGTGCTGAAATTTCGTCGCTTTTCACGTTCTGAAATGTCATCACTTTTTGCATGCTGATTTTTCGTCCCTTTTTGCGTGCTGAATTTTTATTGCTTTTTGCGTGTTGAATTTTCGTCGCTTTTCGCATCCTGAAGATTCGTTGCATTTCGCCTGCTGAATTTTCCTCACTTTTTGCGTGCTGAATTTTCGTCGATTTTCGTGTCCTGAAAGCTCTTCACTTTTCATATGCTGAATTTTTATTGCTTTGCGCAAGCTGATATTTTGTCGATTTTCCCGTGCTTCAATTTCATCGCTTTTCGCATCCCGAAGATTCGTCACTTTCGCGTGCTGAATTGTTGTCACTTTACGCATGCTGAATTTTCGTCGCCTTTCACGTGCTTCATTTTCATCGCCTTTCGCGTGCTTCATTTTCATCACTTTTCACATCCTGGTTTCGTCGCTTATCGTGTCCTGAATTTACTTCGCTTTTCGTGTGCTGAATTTCCATCACATATCACGAGCTTCATTTTCATCACTTTTCGCGTGCTTCATTTTCATCACTTTTCGCATACTGAAGGTTCGTCGCTTTTACCATGCTAAATTTTCGTCGCTTTTCCCATGCTTCAATTTCATCGCTTTTCGCATCCTGAAGTTTCGTCGCTTTTCGCGTCCTGAATTTACGTCGCTTTTCGTGTGCTGAATTTTCATCGCTTTTTGCATGCATTATTTTTGTAGATTTTCGCATGCTGAATTTTCGTCACTTTTCGCGTGCTGAAAGCTCGTCACTTTTCATGTGCTGAATTTTTATCGCTTTCCACAGGCAGATTTTTCGTCGATTTCCCCGTGCTTCATTTTCATTGCTTTTCGCGTCCTGAAGGTTCGTCGCTTTTTACATGCTGAATTTTCGTCGATTTTCGCATGCTGAATTTTCGGCGCTTTTCGCGTGTTGAATTTTTGTCGCTTTTCTTGTTCTGAAAGTTCATCACTTTTCGCGTGCTGAATTATCGTAGCTTTTCACGTGCTGAAGGTTCATCATTTTTGACGTGCTGAATTTTCATCGCCTTTCGTTGGCTGAAATTTCGTCGCTTTTCATGTGCTGAAATTTTGTCGCTTTGCACGTGCTGAGATTTGCGTCGCTTTATGTCCCGATGTTTTGTTGCTTTTCGCGTCCTGAATTTACATTGATTTTTGTGTGCTGAATTGTCATCGCTTTTTGAATGCTGTATTTTTGTAGATTTTCGCATGCTAAATTTTCGTCACTTTTCACGTGCTGAATTTTCGTCGCTTTTCACGTTCTGAAATGTCATCATTTTTTGCATGCTGATTTTTCGTCGCTTTTTGCGTGCTGATTTTTTGTCGCTCTTTGCGTGTTGAATTTTCGTCGCTTTTTGCATCCTGAAGATTCGTTGCATTTCGCCTGCTGAATTTTCCTCACTTTTTGCGTGCTGAATTTTCGTCGATTTTCGTGTCCTGAAAGCTCTTCACTTTTCATATGCTGAATTTTTATCGCTTTGCACAGGCTGATATTTTGTCGATTTTCCCGTGCTTCAATTTCATCGCTTTTCGCATCCCGAAAGTTCGTCACTTTTGCGTGCTGAATTGTTGTCACTTTACGCATGCTGTATTTTCGTCGCCTTTCGCGTGCTTCATTTTCATTGCCTTTCGCGTGCTTCATTTTCATCACTTTTCATGTCCTGAAGTTTCGTCGCTTATCGTGTCCTGAATTTATTTCGCTTTTCGTGTGCTGAATTTCCATCGCTTTTCGCGAACTTCATTTTCATCACTTTTCGCATGCTTCATTTTCATCACTTTTCGCTTGCTGAAGGTTCGTCGCTTTTACCATGCTAAATTTTCGTTGCTTTTCCCGTGCTTCATTTTCATCGCTTTCGCATCCTGAAGGTTCGTCGCATTTCGTGTCCTGAGAGCTCGTCACTTTTCATGTGCTGAATTTTTATCGCTTTGAACAGGCTGATTTTTCGTCGATTTTTGTGTGATGAAGGTTCATCATTTTTGACATGCTGAATTTTCATCGCTTTTCGCTGGCTAAATTTTCGTCGCTTTTCATGTACTTAAATTTTGTCGCTTTGCACGTGCTGAGATTTTCTTCGCTTTACGTGTCCCGATGTTTTGTTGCTGTTCATGTCCTGAATTTATGTCGCTTTTCGTGTGCTGAATTTTCATCGCTTTTTGCATGCTGTATTTCTGTAGATTTTCGCATGCTGAACTTTCGTCACTTTTCGCCTGCTGAAAGCTTGTCACTTTTCATGTGCTGAATTTTTATCGCTTTGCACAGGCTGATTTTTCGTCGATTTTCCCATGCTTCATTTTCATCGCTTTTCACGTCCTGAAGGTTCATCACTTTTCGCGTGCTGAATTTTTGTCACTTTTCGCAAGCTGAATTTTCGTCGCCTTTCCATGCTTCATTTTCATCACTTTTCGTGTGCTTCATTTTCATCACTTTTCGCGTCCTGAAGGTTTGTCGCTTTTCGCATGCTGAAGTTTTGTCAATTTTCGCGTCCTGAATTAATGTCGCTTTTCGTGTGCTGAATTTTCGTCGCTTTTCATATTCTGAAATTTCGTCACTTTTCGCATGCTGAATTTTCGTCGCTTTTCGCGTGCTGAATTTTTGTCGCTTTTCGCATGCTGAATTTTCATCACTTTTCGCAGGCTGAGTTTTTGTCACTTTTCACGTGCTGAAGGTTCATCATTTTTGACGTGCTGAATTTTCATCGCTTATCCTGTGCTTCATTTTCATCACTTTTCGTGTCCTGAAGTTTCGGCACTTTTCGTGTGCTGAATTTTTGTCACTTTCCGCATGCTGAATTTTCGTCGCCTTTCACGTGCTTCATTTTCATCGCCTTTCGTGTGCTTCATTTTCACCACTTTGCGCGTTCCTGAAGTTTCGTCGCTTTTTGCATGCTCATGTTTCGTCACTTTTTGCATCCTGAAATTACTTTGCTTTGCGTGTGCTGAATTTTCGTCGCTTTTCGCGTGCTTCATTTTCATTACTTTTCGTATACTGGTTCTTTGCTTTTACCATGCTAAATTTTCGTACCTTTTCCCTAGCTTTCATCTGCTGAATACTTTTCGCATGCTGAATATTCGTCACTTTTCGCGTGCTCAATTTTTGTCGCTTTTCGCATGCTGAATTTTCGTCGCGTTTCGCGTGCTGAATTTACGTCGCTTTTCGCGTCCTGGTTCATCACTTTTGTCGTGCTGAATTTTCATCACTTTTCGCAGGCTGAGTTTTCGTCACTTTTCACGTGCTGAAGGTTCATCATTTTTGACGTGCTGAATTTTCATCGCTTTTCGCTTGGCTGAATTTCCGTCGCTTTTCATGTACTTAAATTTTGTCGCTTTGCACGTGCTGAGATTTTCGTCGCTTTATGTGTCCCGATGTTTTGTTGATTTTCATGTCCTCAATCTATGTCGCTTTTTGTGTGCTGAATTTTCATCGCTTTTTGCATGCTGTATTTTTGTAGATTTTCGCATGCTGAATTTTCGTCACTTTTCGCATGATGAATTATCGTCGCTTTTCACGTTCTGAAATTTCATCACTTTTGCATGCTGAATTTTCGTCGCTTTTTGCGTGCTGAATTTTTGTCGCTTTTCGCGTGTTGAATTTTCGTCGCATTTTGCATGCTGAAGATTCGTTGCATTTCGCCTGTTGAATTTTCCTCACTTTTCGCGTGCTGAATTTTTGTCGATTTTCGTGTCCTGAAAGCTCTTCACTTTTCATATGCTGAATTTTTATCGCTTTACGCAGGCTGATATTTCGTCGATTTTCCCGTGCTTCAATTTCATCGCTTTTCGCATCCTGAAGGTTCGTCACTTTTCGCGTACTGAATTTTTGTCACTTTACGCATGCTGAATTTTCGTCGCCTTTCACGTGCTTCATTTTCATCGCCTTTCGCGTGCTTCATTTTCACCACTTTGCGCGTCCTGAAGTTTCGTCGCTTTTTGCATGCTCATGTTTCGTCGCTTTTCACATCCTGAAATTATTTTGCTTTGCATGTGCTGAATTTTCGTCGCTTTTCGCGTGCTTCATTTTCATTACTTTTCGCATACTGGTTCTTTGCTTTTACCATGCTAAATTTTCGTAGCTTTTCCCTAGCTTTCATGTGCTGAATATTTTTTGCATGCTGAATATTCGTCGCTTTTACCGTGCTGAATTTTTGTCGCTTTTCGCATGCTGAATTTTCGTTGCTTTTCGCGTGCTGAATTTTTGTCGCTTTTCGCATGCTGAATTGTCGTCTCTTTTCCCGTGCTGAATTTTCGTCGCTTTTCTCTTTCTGAAATTTCCTTACTTTTCGAGTGCTGAATTTGCGTCGCTTTTTGCGTCCTGGTTCATCACTTTTGTCATGCTGAAGGTTCATCATTTTTGACGTGTTGAATTTTCATCACTTTTCGCTGGCTGAATTTTCGTCGCTTTTCATGTACTTAAATTTTGTTGCTTTTCATGTCCTGAATTTACGTTGCTTTTCGTGTGCTGAATTTTCATCGCTTTTTGCATGCTGTATTTCTGTAGATTTTTGCATGCTGAATTCTCGTCACTTTTCGCCTGCTGAAAGCTCGTCACTTTTCATGTGCTGAATTTTTATCGCTTTGCGCAGGCTGATTTTCCGTCGATTTTCCCATGCTTCATTTTCATCGCTTTTCGCGTCCTGAAGGTTCATCACTTTTCGCATGCTGAATTTTTGTCACTTTTCGCAAGCTGAATTTTAGTCGCCTTTCCATGCTTCATTTTCATCACTTTTTGTGTGCTTCATTTTCATCACTTTTCGCGTCCTGAAGGTTCGTCGCTTTTCGCATGCTGAAGTTTTGTCAATTTTCGCGTCCTGAATTAATGGCGCTTTTTGTGTGTTGAATTTTCGTCGCTTTTCACATTTAGAAATTTCGTCACTTTTCACATGCTGAATTTTCGTCGCTTTTCGCGTGCTGAATTTTTGTCGCTTTTCGCATGCTGAATTGTCGTCGCTTTTCCCGTGCTGAATTTTCGTCGCTTTTCTCTTTCTGAAATTTCCATTACTTTTCGCGTGCTGAATTTACGTCGCTTTTCGCGTCCTGGTTCATCGCTTTTGTCGTGCTGAATTTTCATCACTTTTCCCAGGCTGAGTTTTCGTCGCTTTTCACGTGCTGAAGGTTCATCATTTTTGACGTGCTGAATTTTCATCATTTATCCTGTGCTTCATTTTCATCACTTTTCATGTCCTGAAGGTTCGGCACTTTTCGCGTGCTGAATTTTTGTCACTTTACGCATGCTGAATTTTCGTCGCCTTTCACGTGCTTCATTTTCATCGCCTTTCGTGAGCTTCAGTTTCACCACTTTGCGCGTTCCTGAAGTTTCGTCACTTTTTGCATGCTCAAGTTTCATCGCTTTTCGCATCCTGAAATTACTTTGCTTTGCGTGTGCTGAATTTTCGTCGCTTTTCGTGTGCTTCATTTTCATCGCTTTTCGTCGATTTTCGTGTCCTGAAAGCTCTTCACTTTTCATATGCTGAATTTTTATCGCTTTGCGCAGGCTGATATTTCGTCGATTTTCCCGTGCTTCAATTTCATCGTTTTTCGCATCCTGAAGGTTCGTCACTTTTCGCATGCTGAATTTTTGTCACTTTACGCATGCTGAATTTTCGTCGCCTGTCACGTGCTTCATTTTCATCGCCTTTCGCGTGCTTCATTTTCACCACTTTGCGCGTCCTGAAATTTCTTTGCTTTTTGCATGCTCAAGTTTCGTCGCTTTTCACATCCTTAAATTATTTTGCTTTGCGTGTGCTGAATTTTCGTCTCTTTTCGCGTGCTTCATTTTCATTACTTTTCGCATACTGGTTCTTTGCTTTTACAATGCTAAATTTTCGTAGCTTTTCCCTAGCTTCCATGTGCTGAATACTTTTCGCATGCTGAATATTCGTCGCTTTTCCTGTGCTGAATTTTTGTCGCTTTTCGCATGCTGAATTTTCGTCGCTTTTCGCGTGCTGAGATTTTGGTCGCTTTATGTGTCCCGATGTTTTGTTGATTTTCATGTCCTGAATTTACGTCGCTTTTTGTGTGCTGAATTTTCATCGCTTTTTGCATGCTGTATTTTTGTAGATTTTCGCATACTGAATTTTCGTCACTTTTCGCGTGCTGAATTTTCGTCGCTTTTCATGTTCTGAAATTTCATCACTTTTGCATGCTGAATTTTCGTCGCTTTTGGCGTGCTGAATTTTTGTCGCTTTTCGCGTCGTGAATTTTCGTCGCTTTTCGCATCCTGAAGATTCGTTGCATTTCGCCTGCTCAATTTTCCTCACTTTTCGCGTGCTGAATTTTCGTCGATTTTCGTGTCCTGAAAGCTCTTCACTTTTCATATGCTGAATTTTTATCGCTTTGCGCAGGCTGATATTTCGTCGATTTTCCCGTGCTTCAATTTCATCGTTTTTCGCATCCTGAAGGTTCGGCACTTTTCGCGTGCTGAATTTTTTGTCACTTTACGCATGCTGAATTTTCGTCGCTTTTTGCCTGCTGAATTTCGTCACTTTTTGCGGCTGAATTTTCGTCGCTTGTCTCATTCTGAAATTTCGTTGCTTTTAGCATGGTAAATTTACGTCGATTTTCCTGTACTTCATTCATCGCTTTTCGCATCATGAGGGTTCGTCGCTTTTCACATGATGACTTTTCGTCGATTTTTGCATGCTGAATTTTTGTCGCTTTTCGCGTGCTGAATTTTCGTCGCTGGCTGAATTTTCCTCGCTTTTCATGTACTAAAATTTTGTCGCTTTGCACGTGCTGAGATTTCCGTCACTTAATGTGTCCCGATGTTTTGTTGCTTTTTGCGTCCTCAATTTACGTCGCTTTTTGTGTGCTGAATTTTTGTAGATTTTCGCATGCTGAATTTTCATCACTTTTCGCGTGCTGAATTTTTGTTGCTTTTCGCATGCTGAATTGTCGTCGCTTTTCCCGTGCTGAATTTTCGTCGCTTTTCTCTTTCTGAAATTTCCTTACTTTTCGCGTGCTGAATTTACGTCACTTTTCGCGTCCTGGTTCATCACTTTTGTCGTGCTGAATTTTCGTCGCTTTTGGCGTGCTGAATTTTTGTCGCTTTTCGCGTGTTGAATTTTCGTCGCTTTTCGCATCATGAAGATTCGTTGCATTTCGCCTGCTGAATTTTCCTCTCTTTTCGCGTGCTGAATTTTCATCGATTTTCGTGTCCTGAAAGCTCTTCACTTTTCATATGCTGAATTTTTATCGCTTTGCGCAGGCTGATATTTCGTCGATTTTCCCGTGCTTCAATTTCATCGTTTTTCGCATCCTGAAGGTTCGGCACTTTTCGCGTGCTGAATTTTTTGTCACTTTACGCATGCTGAATTTTCGTCGCTTTTTGCCTGCTGAATTTCGTCACTTTTTGCGGCTGAATTTTCGTCGCTTGTCTCATTCTGAAATTTCGTTGCTTTTAGCATGGTAAATTTACGTCGATTTTCCTGTACTTCATTCATCGCTTTTCGCATCATGAGGGTTCGTCGCTTTTCACATGATGACTTTTCGTCGATTTTTGCATGCTGAATTTTCGTCGCTTTTCGCGTGCTGAATTTTCGTCGCTGGCTGAATTTTCCTCGCTTTTCATGTACTGAAATTTTGTCGCTTTGCACGTGCTGAGATTTCCGTCACTTAATTTGTCCCGATGTTTTGTTGCTTTTTGCGTCCTCAATTTACGTCGCTTTTTGTGTGCTGAATTTTTGTAGATTTTCGCATGATGAATTTTCGTTGCTTTTTGCATCCTGAAGGTTCGTCGCATTTTGCCTGCTGAAGTTTCCTCACTTTTCGCGTGCTGAATTTTCGTCGATTTTTGTGTCCTGAAAGCTCGTCACTTTTCATGTCCTGAATTTTTATCGCTTTGTGCAGGCTGATTTTTCGTCGATTTTCGTGTGCTGAAATTTTGTCACTTTTCACGTCCTGAAATATCGTTGCTTTATATGTGCAGAATTTTTGTCGCTTTTCACATGCTGATATTTTGGTCGCTTTTCACATGCTTCATTTTCATCACTTTTTGTGTGCTTCATTTTCATCACTTTTCGCATACTGAAGGTTCGTCGCTTTTAGCATGCTAAATTTTCGTCGCTTTTCCCATGCTTCATTTTCATCACTTTTCGCATCCTGAAGGTTCGTCGCTTTTTATATGCTGAATTTTCGTTGATTTTGGCATGCTGAATTTTCGTCGCTTTTCACGTTCTGAAATTTCTTCACTTTTCGCGTGCTTAATTTTCGTCGCTTTTCGCGTGCTGAATTTTCGTCGCGATTTTCATGCTGAATTTTCATCGCGTTTCCCATGCTGAATTTTCATCGCTTTTCGCAGGCTGAATTTTCGTCGCTTTTCATGTGATGAAATGTTCTCACTTTTCACATGCTGAAATTTTCGTCGCTTTATGGGTTGTTGCTTTTCGCGTCCTGAATTTACGTCACTTTTTGTGTTCTGAATTTTCATCACATTTTGCATGCTGTATTTTTGTAGCTATACGCATGCAGAATTTTCGTCACTTTCCCTTGCTGAATTTTCGTCGCTTTTCGCGTCCTGAAATTTCATAGCTTTTCGTGTCCTGAATTTACGTTGCATTTCGTGTGCTGAAATTTCTTCGCTTTTCGCGTGCTTCATTTTTGTCGCTTTTAGCATGCTAAATTTTTGTCGCTTTTCCCGTGCTTCATTTTCATTGCTTTTCCTGGACTGAAGGCTCGTCACTTTTCACATGCTGAATTTTCGTCGATTTTCACATGCTGAATTTTCATCGCTTTTTGCATGCTGGATTTTCGTCGCTTTTCTCATCCTGAAGTTTTGTCCGTTTTCGCCTGCTGTATTTTCCTCACTTTTTGCGTGCTGCATTTTTGTCGAATTTCGTGTCCTGAAAGCTCGTCACTTTTCATGTGCTGAATTTTTATCGCTTTTCGCAGTCTGATTTTTCGTCGATTTTCGTGTGCTGAAATGTCATCGCTTTTCACGTCCTGCGATATCGTAGCTTTATTTTCATCGCTTTATGTCCCGATGTTTTGTTGCTTTTCGCCTCCTGAATTTACATCGCTTTTTGTGTCCTGAATTTTCATTGCTTTTCGCATCCTGAAGTTTTGTCCGTGTTCGCCTGCTGTATTTTCCTCACTTTTTGCACGCTGAATTTTTGTCGAATTTCGTGTCCTGAAAGCTCGTCACTTTTCATGTGCTGAATTTTTTTCGCTTTTCGCAGTCTGATTTTTCGTCGATTTTTGTGTGCTGGAATTTCGTCGCTTTTCACGTCCTGCGATATCGTAGCTTTATGCGTGCGGAATTTTTGTCACTTTTCACATGATGCATTTTCGTCGCCTTTCGTGTGCTTCATTTTCGTCACCTTTCGCGTGCATCATTTTCATCACTTTTCGCGTCCTGAAGGGTCGTCGCTTTTCGCATGCTGAAGTTTCGTCACTTTTCGCTTCCTGAATTTACGTCGCTTTTCATGTGCTGAATTTTCTTCACTTTTCGCGTGCTTCATTTTCATCGTTTTCCGCATACTGAAGGTTCGTCGCTTTCAGCATGCTAAATTTTATCTCTTTTCCCGTGCTTGATTTTCATCGCTTTTCACGTACTGAAGGTTCGTCGCTTTTCACATGCTGAATTTTCATCGCTTTTTGCATGCTGAATTTTCGTCGCTTTTCTCGTTCTGAAATTTTCGTCGCTTTATGTCCCGATGTTTTGTTGCTTTTCACGTCCTGAATTTATGTCGCTTTTTGTGTGCTGAATTTTCATTGCTTTTCGCATCCTTAAGTTTCGTCCCTTTTCACCTGCTGTATTTTCCTCAATTTTTGCGTGCTGAATTTTTGTCGAATTTCGTGTCCTGAAAGCTCGTCACTTTTCATGTGCTGAATTTTTATCGCTTTTCGCAGTCTGATTTTTCGTCGATTTTCGTGTGCTGAAATTTCGTCGCTTTTCACGTCCTGCAATATCGTTGCTTTATGCGTGCTGAATTTTTGTCACTTTTCGCATGCTGAATTTTCGTCGCCTTTCGATTGCTTCATTTTCATCGCCTTTCGCATGCTTCATTTTCATCACTTTTCGCGTCCTGAAGGGTCGTCGCTTTTCGCATGCTGAAGTTTCGTTGCTTTTCGCTTCCTGAATTTACGTCGCTTTTCGTTTGCTGATTTATCGTCGCTTATCGCGTGTTTCATTTTCATCACTTTTCGCATACAAAAGGTTCGTCGCTTTTCGCGTACTGAATTTTCCTCGCTTTTCCAGTGCTTCATTTTCATCGCTTTTCGCGTCATGACGGTTCGTCGCTTTTCGCATGCTAAATTTTCATCGATTTTCACATGCTGAATATTCATCACTTTTTGCGTGCTGAATTTTCGTCGCTTTTCACGTTCTGTAATTACGTCACTTTTCGCATGCTGAATAGGTACCATTGTAGCGCCATTAGAGTGCATGAGATATAGGCCGGGTGGCCTGTAGACTGGAAAGTCAGACCGGAGGATCCCCGATTCAGGCAGATAGTTTATTATATTCAGAACCGCGTTGAGAGGCCAGCGCAGGGAATGCCTGGGGAAGGTCCAGACTTAGCGTTGGCCTACAGGAGAGCCAGCATATGAAGGGCCTGCGGAAGGTCCGGCTTAGCACTGTCCCTACAGGAACCAGCGTGGAAGTCCAGGCTTAGCGTTGGTCTATAGGAGTGCAAACGCATGGAGTGCTTTAGAAGGTCCGGCTCAGCGTTGGCCTAAGGGAGAGCCAGCGTAGGGAGTACTTGGCAAGTTCCGGTTCAGCGCTGGCCTACATGTGAGCCAGTGTGAGCAATGCCTGGTTTAAGGCAATTTTTAAGCGTTGGTCTACAGGAGAGCCAGCGCCAACTATGTCTGGAGAGGACAGTTTAAGCATTGGCCTACAGGTAAACCAGCGCCAGCAGCACCTGAAAGAGGGCTGCCAATGCATGTGCCTACAGGAGCCCGCACGGCGAGCACCTGGAAAATGGTTTACTATGCGTAGACCTATGGGAGAGCCAGCGCTAGAAACACCTGAAACAGTATGTCATTTCGCCCCTCCATGAGAAGGATTATTTCATACAAAAATTCAGTAAACGAATCATGAGGACTAGCGCCCAATAACAGTGCCGAAACGACCAGATTTGGCACAATATATCAAAGTTGTGGTTCAAAAATTATAAGGGGAACCATTGAAAGATAAATTTTACTTCGGAGTCACGTGAGTGACTACGTGAAGAATATCCCGTCCAGCCGCACACGCGTCATTATCGATCAGACGCATAGCGTTCATGACCGTGTGTGGAGGAGCAGCAGCTCCTCCAGGCGGTGAGTAAAGCAAATTTAAAGTAAAAATCGGACAAGGTAAGTGGTTTCGTTTTTACTTACAGGGCGCTTTTCTTCCCGCTCAGACGTGTTGGCAGAGGTCCACACAAACTCAGAATGGAGAAAGGGCGTAGGGGAAGGAGAGGCCAGGAACGCACCGCAGGTAAAACCTCCGATGCGTCAGGAAGAGGAGGCAGTGGCATCGAAGCCATCAACTCCCGTTACGGTCGAATGTGTCGTTAAACCGCTGGCGGCGGGGCGCAAGGCAGGACAAAAGTCGACCCGATCTGTAGACTCGGATGAGCCAGACCCGGAGGTATACCCTCCTGCAGCAGAAAACGTTATGGCTGCAAGGGTCGGCAGTTTAGAGCTCCTGATGGGGATTTACAAAGTACCCCCACAGGAGGAATCAGGTCGGTGTTGGCCAATGGAGGATACAGCACAGGGTGTGCCTTGGTTGGGACAGGCACAATGGTGGCCTACAGGAGAGCCATCAGAAATGACTGTGCAAAGGTATTACAGTGGTTGGCCTACAAGAGAGCCAGTGCCAGAAATGCCTGAAAAAAGGCAGTATATGTGCTGGCCTACTGAAGAGCCAGTACCAGAAATGTCTCAAAAAAGACAGTACAAACGTACTTATGTGCCAGCACCGAAAGTTCCTAAAGGGAAAATTATGAAGCGTTGGCCTAGCGTTGAGCCAGCGCCAGCAGCACCTGAAACAGGGCTGCCTATCCGTGGGCCTATAAGAGAGCCCGCGCAGGGGGAATCTGGCATAGACTTACCTGAAACAGGGGAGCCAGAATTTACCAAACCTGAATAGGAACATCTAGATTCAGAAGATGAATTCTATGAGGATGAGAGCCCATTATCAGAGCTGAAAGTTCCTGGACTAGCACAATAGTTTGCTGTTCCTAGAATAAAGGGGGAACCTTTGAGGGAGGAAATAGCAATGACTATAAACTATCTACGCTCCCATCAGCTCCAGGAAGTAACTATGGATGAGACTGAAACAGTACGAGGCCCAGCAAATTGTGAATTGCTGACTGTTCCAGCAGTAAATAACTTGATTTGGGATTATTTGAGCATTGGTTTACGCTCACAAGAATTGAAATTGCAACGTGTATTGAAATTGCTGGGGTCAGGCATCACGGCATTTGCCAGAGGTTTGGATGATGATTATGTATCAGATTCACAACAAGATGCTCTAGCACTGATGTGTGGTGCACATTTTTGAAATAAATTATATTCGTAAAAATGCAATAAGACCAAATGTTCATCCTAAGTATGCAGGGCTCTGCAAACCAACCAACATACAAATGCCTAAGCTGCTGTTTGGAGAAAATCTAGCAAAGAAGCTAAAAGGACTTGAATGAAGAGTCAAGAACCTTGTAGATGAGATATGCATGTGCCTTTAACATAGTGACCTCACACCCACTAACCACTCCCCATATCACAAGTATAACTACAACCTCCACACCCACAGATGGCTCTCTAGTTCCTGTGACAGACCACGTACAGCTAGTGCAATGTATAATGATCCAGTATGAATAAAGATAGTAAAGTAACGATGCCTCGTTATCAATCCTTTACATGGTGTCAAATAACTTACCTTGCGCCTCCCGTTTATCGGTTTATCATTTAATTTTGACCCAGTTTTTTGTTTCCCCCCTAACTGTTTTGTTATGGCCTCTTCTGCCCGTAAGCCCGATGCGCTCGTTTTCGATTTCGACATCGCCCTTCGATGGGACATATTCAAACGCGACTTTGAACACTATTTCACGATTGCCCATTCTGGCGCCACCCCCGCTCTCAAAGCCTCACTGCTTCTCAACTTGGCTGGTCCCAACGCCTTGACTCGCTCTGACTTCTTCGTCTACGCTCCTGGAGAATCAGCTCGGGACCCGGCATGTCTGTTGGCTAAGTTTGACGCTATTTGTGATATTCCGACTAATTGCATTTTAGAACGTTTTAAACTGTTCGCGCGGCGTCAGCTCCCTGGGGAATCTGCTGAGAACTATGTCATTGCGCTGCGGGACCTGGGCAGGCGCTGCCGCCTCGAGACGTGGACCCCCGATAATGTCATCAGGGACCTACTGGTTTACGGTCTCCGTGATGAGAAGCTCAGGTCCGAACTACTTCGCAAGCCGGATTTGACCTTGGCCGATGCAATGCACGCTACTCGCTTAGCCGACGCTGTTCAACAGGCGATCAACTTTGCCAGCACTCCTAGCTATCTCATGAACGCACCCCAGTCGCGACCCCCGGTGTCGCTCGCTGCTCGAGGGGGACGCGCCCCGGGGTTCGGTGGTGCCACAAGGGGAGGCACCCAGCAAAGGTGCCCTAATTGCAACTTCACAACTCATCAGTTCAATGTGTGCCCTGCGCTGGGAAAGAACTGCAATTCCTGTAATAAGTTGAACCATTTTGCTGCAGCTTGTCGTTCCCGTGGGAAGCCTGTCGCTGCTCGAAGGCAAAATTTAAACAACCTTCTACAGTCGGATAATGATCTCAGCTCCCAGCACTATTCCGATGAACATTCTGTTCCTCCATCTAACTCCTCTCAGGGGGAAA
Source organism: Malacoraja senta (assembly GCA_038087875.1). Lineage (NCBI taxonomy): Eukaryota > Metazoa > Chordata > Chondrichthyes > Rajiformes > Rajidae > Malacoraja > Malacoraja senta. The sequence goes on from JAXLNO010004803.1 coordinate 393,231, forward strand.
CCAGCTTGTTTACCGTGGTGAACGCACCTGCTATGATAACGGATCCTTCTGTGCAAGTCACTGTGAACAACTCGACCTTCACGGCCAAAATCGACACTGGGGCGGTTACCAATGTTATGTCAACATCTCTTTTCAACCAGATAAGGACTAATGAGAAGATATTTTCTCAGAGCTCAAACCTGCATGCCTACGGTGGGGAGATCCTTACTCCTGTGGGCAAGGCCACACTACACTGTAAGATACTGAAGGCCACTCGGCCCCTCACCTTCTTTCTCCTCAATCGAAGTTGCGTTCCCCTGCTGGGGATCCAGGCATGCCAGGAAATGGGACTGGTTTCCTTCCACCGGGACATCCACCACGTGCAGGCTCTTATGGACCCGCTGGCCGAGTATCCCGACCGCTTTGATGATAAGCTAGGCAAACTACCCTGCAGCTACAAGATTGAAGTGGACCATAAGATCGTTCCTGTGGTCCATGCTCCTCACCGTATTTCCTTCGCCATGAGGGACAAAGTGGAGGCGACCCTACACAGTATGGTACGAATGGGCGTCCTAAAGGCGGTCGTCGAGCCCACCAGCTGGGTCTCTTCCATGGTTGTTGCTGCTAAAAAGGACATGAGTGAGATACGCATCTGCATCAACCCCAGAGACCTCAACCTGGCCATTCGGCGCCCTCACTACCCTATGAGAACGGTGGAAGACGTCGCTGCACGGGTTGGTCCAGCAACGGTCTTTTCGGTCCTCGATGCCAAGAGTTCATTCTGGCAGATACCACTGGACGAGCGGTCGTCCATCTTGACAACCTTCGCCACCCCCTACGGAAGGTTTCGGTTCCTCCGAATGCCCTTCGGAATCAACTCTGCCAGTGAGGTATTCCAGCGAACCATGGAACAGTTGTTTTCAGATCTGCCTTGCGCCATAATTGTTGACGACATCCTCGTTTACGGTAAGGATGTTGCCGAACACGATGTCAACCTCCGCCTGATCCTGGACCGGGCCAGGCAAATCAACTTGAAACTGAACCCCAAGAAGTGCCGATTCCGCGTCTCGGAGGTCACCTATGTTGGACACGTATTCACCGCTGATGGGCTGAAGCCAGACCCGCAGAAAACGACTGCCATCTCAGGGATGCCTCCTCCTACTAACGTGGCAGGTCTGCAACGCCTCCTCGGCTTGGTAAACTACCTGGGGAAGTTCATCCCCGACCTAAGCGAGCTCAGCGCTCCCCTGAGGGATCTGATCAAAAAGGACACTTCCTGGCTTTGGTTACCCAATCATCAGAAGGCATTTGACATTCTTAAGTCTAAACTGATCAGCACACCCACGCTCAAGTTCTTTGACCTGCGGCATCCCATTGTCCTCACCTGCGACGCATCTCAATTCGGACTCGGTGCCGCCTGCCTCCAGGTCCATGACGGCCTGCAGCTGCCTGTCTCATTCGCGTCCCGCACCATGACCGCCACCGAACAGCACTACGCGCAGATTGAGAAGGAGTTACTGGCCGTGGTGTTTGCCTGCTCCAAATTCCGGGACTACATCGTGGGCAACACTTTCACCGTTGAAACTGACCATCAACCACTTGTTACCATCCTCAACAAACCGATCCATGTGGCCTCATCACGTCTGCAGCGCATGCTGCTGCAGCTCCAGCGTTTCACGTTCACGGTGGTTTATCGTAAGGGGAAGGACATGTTCGTAGCCGACACGTTGTCTCGCGCCCCGCTGACGTCCACTGCTCGCCACCAATACGAAATGTCCGAGTTACTAGTACTACGATTGAACTTCGTCCCCTCGCCACAGATGAAGTCCCTGGTTGAACACACTACCAACGACCCTGCCCTGCAACAGCTGTCTGCCGTCATCCGGCAGGGCTGGCCTGACCGTCGCTCGGCACTGCCGGCTGGAGCCGTGCCCTACTTCCTGATTCGGGACGAGCTCGTATTGCACGACGGCGTGGTGGTAAAGGGTCACAAAGTGGTCGTGCTCGCGGCGCTGCACGACCACTATTTTCAGGTCGCACACCGCGGTCACACTGGGGCCGAAGCCACTTTGCCTCTCGCCAAGGCACAGTTCTATTGGCCGGATATGGCAAAGTACATCCGGGAGAGGGTCTCATCGTGTTCCACCTGCAACAGCCGCGCCCCCCATCAGCAGCGTCAGCCGCTTCTACAGCAGCCCGCGCCCGGACTGCCCTGGATGGCGCTCGCCACAGACATTTTCGAGTGGCGGGGCAAACATTTCCTGGTACTCGTTGACTTCTACTCCAGCTGGTTTGCGGTTGACCGGCTGCCTTCCGTGACCTCTTCGGCCGTCATCGACAGGTTGGACCCTCACTTTAGCACTTTTGGCCCCCCGGCAAGCTTGCAGTCGGACAATGGCAGCCAGTTCATGAGCTCCGAGTTTAAAGCGTTCGCTTCCAGATGGAACTTTCGCCATTTCACAAGCAGCCCGGAGTACCCGCAAAGCAACGGTTTGGCCGAGCGCGCGGTCCGCAGTGCTAAGCACCTGCTGGAACAGTTTGGTGGCATTAACTCCGACTTCCACCTGGCCCTCCTCAGCCTTCGGAACATTTCTCGCGACCCTGCCATGGGTTCACCTGCTCAGCGGCTCCTGTCTCGCGCTACCAGGCTCCCACTCCCGGTGGCCCAGCGATCACTCATACCCTCGGTCCTTCCACCTGCGGCGGTTCAGAAACGAATTGCCTTCAGGCAAGACGTCCAAAAGCGGTCCCATGACAGGTCCTGCCACCCGCTGCCGCCCCTCTTCCCCGGTCAAGTAGTCCGTATGCAGACCACTCCCGGTCACTCCAAGCTCGCTACTGTCGTCGGCTCTGCGGGGTCGCCCAGGTCCTATTTCGTCGACTACGCTGGGACCATTTACCGACGGTCCCGCCAGCACCTTCGGCTCGTCCACGAGCCGCGTCCTCCTGCCGCCGATCCCTTTGCTCCCCCGCTGCCTGTTTCGCGTCCGGCCGTTGCCCTGCCCGTGATTCCCTACATGCCTCGCTCTGCTCCTCCTTCGCCCCCTCCGCTCCAACACACTCCGACTAGTCCTCGCACGCCCCCCCGCGCTCTTCCCGGTCCCGGCCCCGCATCCCCTCCGGTTTCGGTGCCGCGATCTCTTCCGTTTCCTCCCGTTTCTCCCTTTCAGGTTCGTCTGTCCCCGCTGGTGCCTCTTCCTCCTCCAGGAAGGGTGGATGGCGAGACGCGAACCCGGGCGGGACGTCTGGTCAAACCGCCTGACCGCTATGGCGATGTTGCCTAGCTATCCTAGCGCATGAGCCGTGGTCGCCATGTCACCTTTGTATTTGCCTGTCGTTTCGGGGAGGAAGGATGTAGATGAGATATGCATGTGCCTTTAACATAGTGACCTCACACCCATTAACCACTGCCCATATCACAAGTATAACTACAACCTCCACACCTACAGATGGCTCTCTAGTTCCTGTGACAGACCACGTACAGCTAGTGCAATGTATAATGATCCAGTATGAATAAAGATAGTAAAGTAAAGATGCCTCGTTATCAATCCTTTACAAACCTTGAGTGGCATGATGATGAAACCACCGATGATGAGCAGAGCGGTGCGAAGGCAGTATCCCTACAGGCGGAATACTGGTGCTGGAGAAGGAACAAGCTGACCATTCTCGTATACACGTTGGCGTGCTGCACCGGGGATACGTGGAGGTTACAATGTGCCTACCAGAAGCGGACAATTGCCGGTGGAAAACCCCGAGGTAGGGGGTCCTGGTCTGGTATGGAATACAATAAATGTTTCACATTCACAAATAGGGGGAAGGTTACGATTCTTCATAAAAGAATGACAGTTAATAACAAATCATTCATTTATTCTAAACAGCATTGTAGAATTCAAAATTGAGTTTCTATCCACATTTGGATCCTCCAAGGCAAGAAAATTCAAACTGGTCACGAATTTTCTCAAAAGAAGAGAATAAGTTGATCAAAGGAGAATTAGAAACTTTAACCAAAAAGGGGGTAATGGAGAAGTCAGTTGAACAACACCATCAGTTTGCATCAAATATTTTTCCAAGAACAAAAAAGGATGGTGGATGTAGAATCATATTGGATCTGACAAATCTTAAACTTTATGTACAATACAAACATTGCAAAATGGAAACATTTACTAATGCAATTCAGCTAATCACAGAAAATTGCTACATGGCAAGCATAGATCTGCAAGATGCATATTATTCCGTGGCAATGTATGGTAATGATCAAAGATATTTGAAATTTAGATGGATGTCAGTTATGGCAATTTAAAGCATTGCCCAAATGGTCTGACTTCAGCACCAAGATTACACACTAAATTGCTCAAACCAATTTTAGCTCTGTTAAGAGCTGAGGGCCATGTATTAATGGCTTATTTAGAGGATATCCTCATTGTAGGGGACACTTTGGCTGCTGCAAAATTGTCAGTATCCAGAGTCAAATACATTTTTGAGAAATTAGGTTTCATTATTCACCTACAAAAATCTAAATTGTTACCAAGCAAAAAGATTGATTACCTAGGGTTCACAATTAACTCCGAACACGTGGTAATCACTTTGCCAAAAGATAAAAGCTGCAGTTAATTGAAGGTTTCATAAAACTCATTAACGAGGACACACCTTCAATTAGAGAAGTGGCAAGCTTGCTGGGCAAATTAATTGCAGGGTTTCCAGCGGTCACGTTTGGACCATTGCATTATCAATGTTTACAGAGAGCTAAGGTACAAGCGTTAAAAATGAATAGAGGGCATTTTGACAGGCCCATGAAATTAACAATTTAATCCATTACAGAAATAGAATGGTGGATTAACAATGTTTCTAATGCTTCCAGAAAAGTTCTGGTAGAAACACCTTCCGTCACTCTACAGACTGATGTATGTGCGCTGGGTTGCGGCGCTACTAACATGATTTCCAGCTGTGGAGGTAGGTGGAATGTGAATGAGGTACCTTTGCTGGAAAATCTGGGAATCAAATACCTAGAGCTATTAGGCGCATTTTACGGCTTTAGAGCTTATTGCACTGATATGGAAATGGAAATGTTCAGGTACAGGTTGACAATACTACAGCTGTAGCAAACATAAATCACATGGGTGGTATAAAATCAGAATCATGTGATAAATTAGCGAATGAAATTTGGACCTGGTGTATTGCCAGGAAAATTTGGCTGTCAGCAATACATTTACCAGGTAAATTTAATACAATTACAGACAAAAGATCACGTAAATTTAATGATAATACAGAATGGATGTTAAATCGGAAAATATTCACACAAATTATCACACAATTTGGAATGCCAGAAATTAATCTGTTTGCATCAAGATTGAACCACCAGTTTGCCTTAGTATGTGTCATGGGAACCTGATCCTGGAGCAGTAGCGGTGGATGCTTTCTCGCTACATTGGGGTGGTATGTTTCTGTATGCGTTTCCGCCATTTTGTTTAATCCACAGATGCATACAGAAAATTAAACAAGATTCAGCCTCAGGGATTTTGGTAGTACCAGATTGGCCTAAACAGCTATGGTACCCACTGGTGTTAAAAATAATTTAAAAAAACCTTATGGTTATTCCAAAGCAGATTAAACTGCTTGTACACCCTGTGACTGATGAACCACATCCTTTACATGATCATATTGGTTTGTTGATTTGCAGATTCTAAGAAGGCCATATATTGGAAAAGGATTATCAGACCGCACGGTGGATGTGAAATAGATCAGAATCCTTCTTTCCATTCATCCAGGTTTAAAGTAATAGACAATAGACAATAGGTGCAGGAGTAGGCCATACGGCCCTTCAAGCCTGCACCGCCATTCAATGTGATCATGGTTGATCAGTACCCCCATTCCTGCCTTCTCCCCATATTCCCTGATTCCGCTATCTTCAAGAGCCCTATCTAGCTCTTTCTTGAAAGTTTCCAGAGAAACCGATTCCACCGCCCTCCGAGGCAGAGAATTCCACAGACTCATAATTCTCTGTGTGAAAAGGTGTTTCCCTATCTCCGTTCCAAACACGGATTACCCCTTATTTTTAAACTGTGCCCCTGGTTCTGGACTCCCCCAACATCGGGAACATGTTTCCTGCCTCTAGCATATCCAAACCCTTAATAATCTTATGTTTCAATAAGATACCGTCTCATCCTTCTAAATTCCAGTGTATACAAGCCCAGCCGATCCATTCTCTCAGCATACAACTCCCGCCATCCCAGGAATTAATGTTGTGAAACTACACTGCACTCTCTCAATAGCAAGAATGTCCTTCCTCAAATTTGGAGTCCAAAACTGCACACAATGCTCCAGGTGTGGTCTCACAAGGGCACTGTACAGCTGCAGAAGGACCTCTTTGGTTCTATAGTCCTCCTCTTGTTATGACGGTCAACATATCATTCGCTTTCTTCCCCGCCTGCTGTACCAGAATGCTTACTTTCATTGAATGATGAACAAGGACCCCACAGATCCCGTTGTACATCACCTTTTCCCAACTTGACACCCGTTTAGATAATAATGGCTCATTATTGCTGCCTGTACTGACAGTGACACTTTGTGCCATAGTTGGGTAAAAGGATTGAATAATGAAAAACCAGGGCAATCCTCCTCTTCATCAATGGGAACATTGACCTTTGTCCAATTTCTGATTTCAGGACTGTGACTAGATGCAACATTAAAAAGCATAACTGGGCCCCAATGTCTATGGGTTTGTATTATCCATGGTCACCATCTTCTGAATGACATGAAGCTTGAGTATTGGTTGTATAGAGATCACTGATGGAATTTTTGAATGGTGGTAAGGAACCTCACCAGGAGGAAATAGTAATTAGAAGCAAAACTGTACATATCCTGCTGCCAATAATCTGGGACTAATCACAAGTCTGCTGGGTGTGCTCATTTCATCAAAAGTGGCAATACAAATCTTACGGGTTGACACACCTTGACTTCACAACGCATTAATATCTCAGGCAGGAGTTTATGTCTTGGGAGCTTTCCAATGTTCCAATGACCAGTGTGTGTGCACATAAAAATGTGGGCAGGAACAGATACAGCAACATTTAATTCTAAACATTATCTTTCAGACATTTGTTTATTGATCTAAATGAGGGCATCACAGGCAGAGCAGGCATTTCCTGTTCTTTCCATATTGCCCCTTGTGTGACATGGACCAAAACGTGGATAATGTTGTGCTTCCATGTTGCACTCAATCTTTATGGTGTAGAGGCCACATGTTTGGGATATGTTGTTATACAGGTCTCACCACAAAAAACTCCAGTGCAATATGGAGATATATATCAGTGCATTTCAATGAATTGATTTCAGAGAACGAGATCACCAAGTATTCATGGCTGTGAGTGTTCAAGAAGTAGCCAATAGAATTTATGTTATCAAAGAACAGGAATGTTCAATATCCTCAGATATATTGTCAAAGTAAACCCATGGAGTGACCGAGTGGTGGCGCCATCGAGTGTGGCAGCCTCGCCAGCAGCTGTCCGTCCTTTCACACTTTTTGTTATTTTTAGTCTGTCAAAAAGTACCTTTTTTGGAAGTCTTTTAGTCTTTTATATGTGGTGGATGTGGGGGGGGATGGAAATAGGGGAAACCGTTTCCCAGACACTTCATGTTAAATTCTATAGTATTGTGTTCAATTTCATTTTATTTGTGTGGCTGTATGGTAACTCAAATTTCACTGCACCAATTGGCGTATGTGACAATAAATGCAACTTGAACTTGAAATGGAAGGATCTAACCAAGGTCCTGGTCTCAGAAAGCACATATTAATTTAGTTTTCATGTGAGGAAAAAATCTTATGTCAGCATGCATCATGAGAAAGGATAAAAAGCGTATCAAATATTTTGTACAAACCAATGGCAAGCCTGGCTTCATAATTTCGCTTCACGTTCTTATAACGGCGCTTCTCCAAGTAAATTATTTCTTCAAACTCTTCATTGGGAAAATAGCCAGCAATGTCGTCAAAATGGTCAGCATCCTGGAAAAACAAACATTGTACCTGCAATAATCAGATATTAATTCAAAAACTGATTTAAAAATATCCTTTTTAATTTAATACAGGACAATTCCAGGATAAAAAAATCACAACTTAAAATTAAAGGGTAACTTCTTCAGGACAGAAATGAGATATTTCTTCACTCAGAATATAATTGCATTCCAGCAAGATCAAAACATTATCGATTCCAACAAGTAAACTGCTGCAAAACCACTATTGTAAAAATGAATAAATTTTCAGAGATATTCAGCAGGCCAGGCAGCAGCTGTGGAGGTAGAAGCTGAGTGAATGTTTCAGCATAATATTCTTTCCTCGCAGCTGGGGAAAGTTGTCAGATGGAGACAAACTAGAAGGATGAGGGAGATGGTCTGAATGGCCTCTGTCCCAGATCAATATTAATGTCAGTGATCCACTCCAGAGCCCAGGGAACTAACTCATCCATTCCTCACTGACACCAACCTCTGGGGCTGTGATGGTCTGAGAAGGAGCAGCAGCATCTTCCCCGTACCCAGGCCCCGGAGAGGTTATTTATGCGGCATCGCCTGCACGCTCGCTCTCCATGTCAAAGCTCCCTGGAGTCTCACCTCGGAGCCCCGCCTGTGTCCCAGACATGGTCTTGTCTCCTTCAGCAGCTTCTCCCTCGGTCTCCCTTCCTGGGCTCACACTCCCACATCTCCTCACCTACACACTGACTAAACCCGTCGATCACTGAAGCATCACCTCGACGATACCTCACGATCAAACTGCTCCTCCCGACAAGACCTCGACTCGACTAAACCCTACGTCACTGAAACCAACCTCGCGCCCGCCTCCAATAACCAACAGCTGCCTCGTCCTCGCTCCCGCTATTTATAGACTCGGCCATTGGCGGGGGGCGGGGCTTGAGTCAACGTCAACGCGTGTGCGCCCCTCCCCTCCCCCCTCCCCTTCCCCACCTCCACCGGCTCTCTCGGGCAGTGCGCCTGCGCCGCTCTCCGCGCTCGGCCCCGCCCCTCGGTTGGCGCCGCCAATGGCCCGGGGGGGAGGGAGAGGGGCGGAGCAGGGGCTATGAATAGAAGGTCCTCTCCGGGGCCTGGGAATGGGGAAGATGCTGCTGCTCCTTCATCTCCTCATCAGAACATCACAACCACCAGGAATCGGTGTCAGTGAGGAGTGGATCACTGGCAGTAATATTGATGTGGGAGGCCATTTAGACTATCTCCCTCATCTTTCTTTTTGTCTGTCTCCATCTGACAACTTTCCCCAGCTTTGAGGAAAGAATATTAACCTGAAACATTCACCCAGTTTCTCCCTCTACAGATGCTGTCTGTGTTGCTGATTATCTTCAACAACGTACTATTTTTTTCCATTCGTGGTTTTGCAGCAGCCACTGGGTGCTGCTCGCCTGCTCCTGAATTCAGTATGCGGGAAGCCCATGATAGTCACTGTCTTCATTGCCCCTAATGTAGACACAGATGCCTGTTGGCAGGAAGCTGCAATCTTGAATATTGACAGGCACCATTTTGGGTCTGGACCTTTCAGGCAGATCATGCCAGACCTGCACTTTAAATGCAGTTTCTTCTCTTACTGTGATATGGGTTATTACTTCTTAGAATCAATTATATGTTGATCTTGCTCAAATGCAATTAAAAGCTTTTTTTTAACCCTTAAAAAATATTCTGAGTGAAGAAATATCTAATTTCTATCCTGAAGAAGTTACCCTTTATTTTAAGTTGTTGATACTTTATCCTGGAATTGTCTTGTGTTAAATAAACAATTGATATTTTAAAATCTGTTTTGGAATTAATATGTGATGATTACACATTATGCACCAGAGAGTATCAGGTACAATGTTTGGTTTTCCAGGATGCTGACAAGTTCAAAGACTGGCTGCCAGGATATTCTGCTATCATCACTTCTTCAAGCTCAAAGTTGAGCCGCCAGGGAGAAATCTGCACTGTCAGCACTGCTACGGCAAATGTGAACTGCAGAAAGAAGCCTGTGATCACCACAACTCCCCCTTCAAAAATCACAGGACTAAGTTGTTGAGACAAGCCCGAGATCACCAGCATCTTGCCTTACAGCGCCAGAGACCCAGGTTCGATCCCGAATATGGGTGCTTGTCTGTACGGAGTTTGTACCTTCTTCTCGTGACCTGTGTGTGTTTTCCCTGAGATCTTCGGTTTCCTCCCACACCAAAGAGGTACAGTTTGGAGGTTAATTGGCTTCGTATAAATGTAAATTGTCCCCAGTGTGTGTAGGATAGTTTCCACGCTGTATCTCTAACCTAAACTGAAAAACTACACACTTTCCTTGTGCCCTCAACCTCCCAAAGTGCAACACCTCACACTTGCTCAGTTTAAACTCTGTCCAAGAAGTCGTTCCAGGTGCGACAGAGGTTCACCTGCATCTCCTCCATCCTCATCTATTGCATCCGCTGGTTTAGATGTCAGCTGATCTACATCGATGAGACCAAGTGTAGGCTTGGCAATCGCTTCGCCGAACACCTCCGCTCGGTCCGCATTATCCAACCTAATCTCTCGGTGCTCAGCGGTTCAACTCCCCCACCCATTCTGAATCCGACCTTTCTGTCCTGGACCTCCTCCATGGCCAGAGTGAGGACCACCAGAAATTGGAACAGCACCTCATATTTTGCTTGGGCAGTTTGTACCCCAGCTGCATGAACATTGAGTTCTCCAATTTCGGGTAGCCCTTACTGTCTCCTCCCCTTCTCAGCTCACCCTCAGTCCTCTGACTCCTCCTCTTCCTTTCTTCTTCCTGCCCCCTCCCTACATCAGTCTGAAGTTGGGTTTCGGCCTGAAACGTTGCCTATTTCTTTCTCTCCATAGATGTCGCCGCACTCGCTGAGTTTCTCCAATATTTTTATTAACCTGCCATTTCTCCGCCAATTTCTGCATCTGATCTTCATCCCGCCATATCTTCTTCACTGTCTGCAACTCCTCCAATCTTGGTGTCATCAGCAAACTCACTCAGCCACAGATCGCCAGCATCTTCACACATGCGTTCTGATGGACGGACAGCGCATCATGGACATTTTTGCCGCTGGAAATAGAATAAAACACCTGAGTTCACCGTGTTATTGTGAATGTCGGAGTGATCACTGCTGAACCCGGCTCTCTTTAAACGCCACTCATACTGCCTCCTTCAGTGAGATCACAACCTGGACCCTAAGATCCCACTGCACATCAATTATGTCAATGAATAAGGGTCTTGACCTGAAACGTCACCCATTCCTTCTATGTCAAGAATGACTATTGCTTTCTTTAACTTCAAGTACACCTGCGCTCGCTCTCTCTCCACCCCCACCCCCACCAAAGTCACACCAGCTAGGTCTTGAATTTTCATGGCTTTTTACGTCTTGAATTTTCGTGGTTTTAACGTCTTGAATTTTCGTGGCTTTTCATGTCTAATTTTCGTGGCTTTTCACGTCTTCAATTTTCATGACTTTTCATGCCTTGAATTTTCGTGGCTTTTCATTTCTTGAATTTTCGTGGCTTTTCATGTCTTGGTTTTTCGTGGCTTTTCACGTCTTGAATTGTCGTGGCTTTTCACGTTTTGAATAGTCATTGATTTCCACGTCTTGAAATTTCGTGGCTTTTCAAGTCTTGAATTTTTGTGGGTTTTTTTCACGTCTTGAATTTTCGTGGATTTTCAGGTCTTGAATATTGGTGTCTTTTCATGTCTTGAATTTTCGTGGCTTTTCATGTCTTGAATTTTCGTGGCTTTTCATGTCTTGAATTTTTGTGGCTTTTCATGTCTTGAATTGTGGCTTTTCATGTCTTTATTTTTGTGGCTTTTCAAGTTTTGAAATGCCGTTGCCTTTTACGTTTTGAATTTTTGTGACTTTTAACGTCTTCAATTTTCGTGGCTTATAACGTCATGAATTTTTGTGGCTTTTAAAGTCATAAAGTCCAGCTTTTGTGTCTATCTTCGGTGTAAACCAGCATCTGCCGTTCCTTCCTCGGTGCGTCATAATTGTGAAGTGGCTTTCCTCCCACTTCACAATTATGCACCACTTTGTGTTGGTCTATCACATAAAATCCTAATAAAATACATTTACGTTTGTGGTTCTAATGTGACAAAATGTGGACAAATTCAAGCGGTATGAAAACTTTTGCAAGCCACTGTATATATCTAGCTATCCAAGTATGTAGCTCAATCTAGTTAGCTACCTATCTGTCCAGTATGTAGATCACTCTAGATAGCTACCTAGCTATCCAGTATGTAGATCACTCTAGCTAGCTACCTAGCTATCCAGTACGTTGCTCAGTCTATCTATCTATCTAGCTATCCAAGTATGAAGCTCAGTCTAGCTATCTATCTAGCTATCCAGGTATGTAGCTTAATCTAGTTAGCTACCTAGCTATCCAGTATGTAGCTCAGTTTTGCTATCTACCTAGCTATCCAGTATGTAGCCATTTAGCTAGCTACCAAGTTATACAGGATGTAGCCATCTAGCTGGCTCAATTGTGATCATGTTTTGTCTTTTTGCTAACTGGTTAGCTCGCGACTAAAGCTTTTCACTGTACCTCGGTACATGTGAGAATAAATTAATGAGGGGGAAAGAATTATATGAGATTGTTACGTGGATTGGTGTAACAACACACCAGTTGTTATTGTAAAGCTTCAGTTGTTGTTGTTGCTCATATTGTATTGCTCCTTTACAGGTGCTCTCCCCTAAATTTTCGTCGCTTTTCACGTTATCAAATGTCATCACTTTTCCCATGCTGAATTTTCGGCGCTTTTCACGTCCTGGTTTGTCGCCTTTCGCCTGCTGAATTTTCGTCACTTTTCGCGTGCAGAATTTTCGTCGATTTTCGTGTCCTGAAAGTTCGTCGCATTTCACGTCCTGAAATTTCGTCACTTTATGGGTCCTGATGTTTCAGCGCTTTTCGCATCCTGAAATTACGCCACTTTTCGTGTGCTGAATTTTCCTTGCCTTTCGCGAGCTTCATTTTGATTGCATTTCACGTCCAGAATGGTCGTCGCTTTTCGCATGCTGAATTTTCGTCGCTTTTTGCATGCTGAATTTTCGTCGCATTTCGCATGCTGAATTTGTGTAGCTTTTCGCATGCTGAAATTTCGTCGCATTTCGTGTGCTGAATTTTCGTCGCTTTTCGCTTCCTGAAGGTTCGTCACTTTTCAGGTGCTGAAAATTAGTCGCTTTATGTGTCCTGGTGTTTCGTGGCTTTTCGTGTCCTGAATTTAAGTCACTTTTCATGTGCTGAATGTTCGTTGCTTTACGTGTGCAGAACTTTTGTCGCTTTTCGCATGCTGAATTTTCGTCGCTTTTCCCCAGCTTCATTTTCAGCACTTTTCGCGTCCTGAAGATTCATAGGTTTTCGCACGTAGAATTTTTGTCGCTTTTTGCATGCTGAATTTTCGTCACTTTCCGCGTGCTGAATTTTTGTAACTTTTCATGTTCTGAAATGTCGTCTCTTTTCGCGTGCTGAATTTTCGTTGCTTTTCATGTTCTGAAATTTTGTGGCCTTTCACTTCCTGAAATTTCATCGCTTTATGCGTCCTGATGTTTCATCACTTTTCGCATACTGAAGGTTCGTCGCTTTTCGCATGCTGAATTTTCGTCGCTTTTCGCGCGCTGAATTTTCGTCGCTTTTCATGTTCTCAAATTTCATCTCTTTTCGCACGTAGAATTTTCGTTGCTTTTCGCATCCTGGTTCGTCGTTTTTCACCTGCTGAATTTTTGTCAGTTTTCACGTGCTGAATTTTTGTTCGCTTTTCACGTCCTGAAGGTGTGTCGCTTTTCGCCTGCAGAATTTTTGTCGCTTTTCACGTGCTGAATTTTTGTAGCTTTCGTATGCTGGATTTCCGTACAATTCCACGTGCTTCATTTTCGTCAAATTTCGCGTACTTCATTTTCATCGCTTTTTGCAAGTGGAATTTTCGTCACTTTTCACGTGCTGAATTTTCATCGCTTTTCTTGTCCTGAAGGTACGTCGCTTTTCTCGTGCTTCATTTTCATCACTTTACGCATCCTGAAATTTTTTCGCTATTCGCATGCTGAATTTTCGTCGCTTTTCATGTGCTGAATTTTTGTAGCTTTTCGCATGCTGAATTTTCATCGCTTTTTGCGTGCTGGATTTTCGTCACTCTTTGTGTGCTGAGATTTCGTGACTTTTCGCTTCCTGAAGGATTGTCACTTTTCACATGCTGAAAATTAGTCGCTTTATGCGTCCTAATGTTTCGTCACTTTTCGCGTCGTGAATTTTCGTCGCTTTTTGCGTGCTTCAATTTCATCACTTTTCGCATCTTGAATTTTTGTCGCTTTTCGCAGGCATAATTTTCGTCACTTTTTGCATTCTCAAATGTCATCACTTTTCTCGTGCAGAATTTTCGTTGCTTTTCACGTCCTGAACGTTCGTAGCTTTTCGCCTGCTGAATTTTCGTCACTTTCCGCGTGCAGAATTTTCGTCGAATTTCGTGTCCTGAAAATTTATGAATTTTCGTCACTTTTCGCGTGCTGAATTTTTGTCGCTTTTCATGTTCTGAAATGTCTTCACATTTCGCCTACTGAATTTTCGTCGCTTTTCGCAGGCAGAATTTTCATCGCTTTTCATGTGCTGAAGTTTTGTCGCATTTCTCGTGCAGAGATTTTCGTCGCTTTGTGTCCTTATGTTTTGTTGCTTTTCGCTTGCTGGATTTACGTCACTTTTCGTGTGCTGAATTTTTATCACTTTTCGAGTGCTGAATCTTTGTCACTTTTCACATGCTGAATTTTCGTTGCTTTTCTCATGCTGAATTTTCGTTGCTTTTCACGTCCTGAAGGTTCGTAGCTTTTCGCCTGCTGAATTTTCGTCACTTTCCGCGTGCAGAATTTTCGTCGAATTTAGTGTCCTGAAAATTTATGAATTTTCGTCACTTTTCGCGTGCTGAATTTTTGTCGCTTTTCATGTCATGAAATGTCTTCACATTTCGCGTACTGAATTTTCGTCGCTTTTCACAGGCAGAATTTTCATCGCTTTTCATGTGCTGAAGTTTTGTCGCATTTCTCGTGCAGAGATTTTCGTCGCTTTGTGTCCTTATGTTTTGTTGCTTTTCGCTTGCTGGATTTACGTCACTTTTCGTGTGCTGAATTTTTATCACTTTTCGAGTGCTGAATCTTTGTCACTTTTCGCATGCTGAATTTTCGTCGCTTTTCGCGTGCTGAATTTTCGTTGCTTTTTACGTCCTGAAAGTGTGTCACTTTTCGTGTCCTGATGTTTCATCGCTTTTCGCATCCTGAAATTACGTCACTTTTCGTGTGCTGAATTTTCATTGCCTTTCGCGTGCCTCATTTTCATTGCTTTCCGCGTCCCGAATGGTCGTCGCTTTTCGCATGCTGAGTTTTCATCGCTTTTGACATGCTGAATTTTCATTGCTTTTCGCGTGCTGAATTTCATCATTTTCGCGTGCTTAATTTTCTTCTCTTTTCACATCATGAAGGTTTATCACTTTTCAGGTGCTGAAAATTAGTCGCTTTATGTGTCCTGATGTTTCGTGGCTTTTCGTGCCCTGAATTTAAGTCACTTTTCATGTGCTGAATGTTCGTCGCTTTACGTGTGCTGAATTTTTGTCGCTTTTCGCATGCTGAATTTTCGTCACTTTTCCCCAGCTTCATTTTCAGCACTTTTCGCGTCCTGAAGATTCATAGGTTTTCGCACGCAGAATATTTGTCGCTTTTCGCATGCTGAATTTTCGTCACTTTTCGCGTGCTGAATTGTTGTCACTTTTCATGTTCTGAAATGTCGTCTCTTTTCGCGTGCTGAATTTTGGTTGCTTTGCGCGTGCTGAATTTTTGTTGCTTTTCGCAGGCTGAATTTTCGTTGCTTTTCATGTGCTGAAATTTTGTGGCCTTTCACGTCCTGAAATTTCATCGCTTTATGCGTCCTGATGTTTCATCACTTTTCGCATACTGAAGGTTCGTCGCTTTTCGCATGCTGAATTTTCGTCGCTTTTCCAGTGCTTCATTTTCATCACTTTTCGTGTCCTGAAGGTTCGTCGCTTTTCGCATGCTGAATTTTCGTCGATTTTCACATGCTGAATTTTCGTCACTTTTCGCAGGCTGAATGTTCATCGCTTTTCACGTTATAAAATTTCGTCACTTTTCGTGTGCTGAATTTTCAGCGCTTTTCACGTCCTGAAGGTTCATCACTTTTGTCGTGCTGAATTTTCATCGCTTTTCGCAGGCTGACTTTTCGTCGCTTTTCACGTGCTGTATTTTTGTCACTTTTCGCATGCTGAATTTTCGTTGCTTTTCACGTGCTGGTTTCATCGCTTTTCGCATGCTGAAGTTTCGTCGCTTGTCGCGACCTGAATTTACGTCGCTTTTTGTGTGCTGAATTTACGTCGCTTTTCGCGTGCTTCATTTTCATCACTTTTCGCATACTGGGTTCGTTGCTTTTAGCATGGTAAATTTTCGTCGCTTTTCCTGTACTTCATTTTCATCGCTTTTCGCATCATGAGTGTTCGTCGCTTTTCACATGCTGAATTTTCGTCGATTTTCGCATGCTGAATTTTCGTCGCTTTTCGCATGCTGAATTTTCGTCGCTGGCTGAATTTTCATTGCTTTTCATGTGCTGAAATGTTGTCGCTTTGCACGTGCTGAGATTTTCGTCACTTTATGTGTCCCGGTGTTTTGTTGCTTTTCGCGTCCTCAATTTACGTCGCTTTTTGTGAGCTGAATTTTTGTAGATTTTCACATGCTGAATGTTCATCACTTTTCGTGTGCTGAATTTTCGTCACTTTTCACGTTCTGAAATTTCTTCACTTTTCGCATGCTGAATTTTCGTCGCCTTTCGCATGCTTCATTTTCATCGCCTTTCCCGTGCATCATTTTTTATCACTTTACGCGTCTTGAAGTTTTGTCGCTTTTCGCATGCTGAAGTTTCGTTGCTTTTCTCATCCTGAATTTACTTCGTTTTTATGTGCTGAAATTTCGTCACTTTCCGTGTACTGAATTTTCGTCGCTTTTCGCGTGCTGAATTGTTGTCGCTTTTCGCAGGCTGAGTTTTCGTCGCTTTTTGCATACTGTATTTTTTTCACTTTTCCTGACTGAATTTTCGTCGCTTGTCTCGTTCTGAAATTTCGTCACTTTTCGCTTGCTGAATTTCCGTCCCTTTTCGCGTCCTGAAGTTTCGTTGCTTTCCGCATGCTGAAGTTTCGTCACTTTTCGCATGCTGAATTTTCGTCGCTTTTCATGTTATGAAATGTTGTCACTTTTCGCGTGCTGAATTTTCGTCGCTTTTCGCATGCTTAATTTTCGTCAATATTCCCGTGCTTAATTTTCATTGCTTTTCACGTCCTGAAGGTTCGTCACTTTTCGCGTGCTGAATTTTCTTTGCTTTTTGTGTGCTGAATTTTTGTCGCTTTTCTCAGGCTGAGATTTCGTCACTTTACACGTGCTGTAGTTTTGTCACTTTTCGCATGCTGAATATTCGTCGCTTTTCGCGTGCTGAATTTTTGTCGCTTTTCGCAAGCTTTGCATGTGCTGAAATTTTCTTCGCTTTACGTGTCCTGATGTTTTGTTGCTTTTCATGTCCTGAATTTACGTTGCTTTTTGTGTGCTGAATTTTCATCGCTTTTTGCATGCTGTATTTTTGTAGATTTTCGCATGCTGAATTTTCGTCACTTTTCGCGTGCTGAAAGCTCGTCACTTTTCATGTGCTGAATTTTTATCGCTTTGCGCAGGCTGATTTTTCGTCGATTTTCCCGTGCTTCATTTTCATCGCTTTTCGTGTCCTGAAGGTTTGTTGCTTTTCGCATGCTGAAGTTTCGTCAATTTTCGCGTCCTGAATTTACGTCGCTTTTCGTGTGCTGAATTTTCGTCGCTTTTCACATTCTGAAATTTCGTCACTTTTAGCATGCTGAATTTTCGTCGCTTTTCGCGTGATGAATTTTTGTCGCTTTTCGCATGCTGAATTGTCGTCGCTTTTCCCGTGATGAATTTTCATCGATTTTCTCTTTCTGAAATGTCCTTACTTTTCGCGTGCTGAATTTACGTCGCTTTTCGCGTGCTGGTTCATCACTTTTGTCCTGCTGAATTTTCATCACTTTTCGCAGGCTGAGTTTTCGTCTCTTTTCATGTGCTGAAGGTTCATCATTTTTGATGTGCTGAATTCTCATCGCATTTCGCTGGCTGAATTTTCGTCGCTTTTCATGTACTTAAATATTGTCGCTTTGCACGTGCTGAGTTTTTCGTCGCTTTATGTGTCCCGATATTTTGTTGCTTTTCTCGTTCTGAAATTTCATCACTTTTCGAATGCTGAATTATCATAGCTTTTCACGTGCTGAAGGTTCATTTTTGACGTGCTGAATTTTCATCGCCTTTCGCTGGCTGAAATTTTGTCGCTTTGCACGTGCTGAGATTTGCGTCGCTTTATGTGTCCCGATGTTTTGTTGCTTTTCGCGTCCTGAATTTACATTGATTTTTGTGTGCTGAATTTTCATCGCTTTTTGAATGCTGTATTGTTGTCGATTTTCGCATGCTAAATTTTCGTCAATTTTCGCGTGCTGAATTTTCGTCGCTTTTCACGTTCTGAAATTTCATCACTTTTTGCATGCTGAATTTTCGTCGCTTATTGCGTGCTGAATTTGTGTAGCTTTTCGCATGCTGAAATTTCGTCGCATTTCGTGTGCTGAATTTTCGTCGCTTTTCGCTTCCTGAAGGTTCGTTACTTTTCAGGTGCTGAAAATTAGTCGCTTTATGTGTCCTGATGTTTCGTGGCTTTTCGTGTCCTGAATTTAAGTCACTTTTCATGTGCAGAATGTTCGTCGCTTTTCCCATGCTTTATTTTCATCACTTTTCGCGTCCTCAAGGTTCGTCACTTTTCGCATGCTGAAGTTTCGTCACTTTTCGCTTCCTGAACTTACGTCGCTTTTCATGTGCTGAAATTATGTCGCTTTGCATGTGCTGAAATTTTCGTCGCTTTATGTTTTGTAGATTTTCGCATGCTGAATTTTCGTTGCTTTTCACGTGCTGTATTTTTGTCGCTTTTCGCATGCTGAATTTTCGTTGCTTTTCACGTGCTGGTTTCGTCGCTCTTCGCATGCTGGTTTCGTCGCTTGTCGCGACCTGAATTTACGTCGTTTTTCGTGTGCTGAATTTACGTTGCTTTTCGCGTGCTTCATTTTCATCACTTTTCGCATACTGGGTTCGTTGCTTTTAGCATGGCAAGTTTTCGTCGCTTTTCCTGTACTTCATTTTCATCGCTTTTCGCATCATGAGGGTTTGTCGCTTTTCACATGCTGAATTTTCGTCGATTTTCGCATGCTGAATTTTCGTCGCTTTTCGCGTGCTGAATTTTCGTCGCTGGCTGAATTTTCCTCGCTTTTCATGTGCTGAAATTTTGTCGCTTTGCACGTGCTGACATTTTCGTCACTCTATGTTTCCCGATGTTTTGTTGCTTTTTGTGTCCTCAATTTACGTCGCTTTTTGTGTGCTGATTTTTTGTAGATTTTCACATGCTGAATGTTCGTCACTTTTCGTGTGCTGAATTTTCGTCACTTTTCACGTTCTGAAATTTCGTCACTTTTCGCATGCTGAATTTTCGTTGCCTTTCGCATGCTTCATTTTCATCGCCTTTCCCGTGCATCATTTTTTTTTATCACTTTACGCGTCTTGAAGGTTCGTCGCTTTTCGCATGCTGAAGTTTCGTCGATTTTCTCATCCTGAATTTACTTCGTTTTTATGTGCTGAATTTTCGTCGCTTTTCATGTTCTGAAATTCCATCACTTTCCGTGTACTGAATTTTCGTCGCTTTTCGCATGCTGAATTTTAGTCGCTTTTCTTAGGCTGAGTTTTCGTCGCTTTTTGCATACTGTATTTTGTTCACTTTTGTCTCGTTCTGAAATTTCGTCACTTTTCGCTTGCTGCATTTTCGTCCCTTTTCGCGCCCTGAAGTTTCGTTGCTTTCCGCATGCTGAAGTTTCGTCACTTTTCGCATGCTGAATTTTCGTCGTTTTTCGCGTGATGAATTTCGTCTTTTTCTTCGCTTTTCACATCCTGGTTTGTCACTTTTCGCCTGCTGAATTTTCAGCGCTTTTTGCAGGCGGCATTTTCGTCGCTTTTCACGTGCTAAATTTTCATCACTTTTCTTGTCCTGAAGGTACGTCGCTTTTCGCATGCTGAATTTTCCTCGCTTTTCGCGTGCTGAATTTTTGTCACTCGCATGCTGAATTTTTGTCGCTTTTCGCAAGCTGAATTTTCGTCACTTTTCATGTTCTCAAATTTCATCTCTTTTCGCATGTTGAATTTTCGTCGCTTTTCGCATCCTGAAGGTTCGTCGTTTTTCCCCTGCTGAATTTTTGTCAGTTTTCATGTTCTGAAATTTCATGTTCTGAAATTTCGTCACTTTCCGTGTACTGAATATTCGTCGCTTTTCGCCTGCTGAATTTTTGTCGCTTTTCACCTGCTGAATTTTTGTAGCTTTTCGTATGCTGGATTTCCGTACAATTCCACGTGCTTAATTTTCGTCACATTTCGCATACTTCAATTTCATCGCTTTTTGCAAGTGGAATTTTCGTCACTTTTCACATGCTGAATTTTCATCGCTTTTCTTGTCCTGAAGGTACGTTGCTTTTCATGTGCTTCATTTTCATCACTTTTCGCATCCTGAATTTTTTTCGCTATTCGCATGCTGAATTTTCGTCGTTTTTCGCGTGCTGAATTTTTGTAGCCTTTCGCATGCTGAATTTTCATCGCTTTTCGCGTGCTGAATTTTCATCACTTTTTGTGTGCTGAGTTTTCGTCAGTTTTCGCTTCCTGAAGGTTTGTCACTTTTCACGTGCTGAAAATTAGTCGCTCTATGCGTCCTGATGTTTCGTCACTTTCGCGTCGTGAATTTCCGTCACTTTTTGCATGCTTCAATTTCATCACTTTTCGCATCCTGAATTTTTGTCGCTTTTCGCATGCAGAATTTTCGTTGCTTTTCGCATTCTCAAATTTCATCACTTTTCTCATGCTGAATTTTCGTCGCTTTTCACATCCTGGTTCGTAGCTTTGCGCCTGCTGAATTTTCGTCACTTTTCGCGTGCAGAATTTTCGTCGATTTTCGTGTCCTGAAAATTTATGAATTTCCGTCACTTTTCGCCTGCTGAATTTTCAGCGCTTTTTGCAGGCAGCATTTTCGTCACTTTTCACGTGCTGAATTTTCATCACTTTTCTTGTCCTGACGGTACGCCGCTTTTCGCATGCTGAATTTTCCTTGCTTTGCACGTGCTGAGATTTTCGTCACTTTATGTGTCCCGATGTTTTGTTGCTTTTCGCGTCCCCAATTTACGTCGCTTTTTGTGTGCTGAATTTTTGTAGATTTTCACATGCTGAATGTTCGTCACTTTTCGTGTGCTGAATTTTCGTCACTTTTCACGTTCTGAAATTTCGTCACTTTTCGCATGCTGAATTTTCGTCGCCTTTCGCATGTTTCATTTTCATCGCCTTTCCCGTGCATCATTTTTTTTTATCACTTTACGCGCCTTGAAGGTTCGTCGCTTTTCGCATGGTGAAGTTTCGTCGCTTTTCTCATCCTGAATTTACTTCGTTTTTATGTTGTGGCGGCTCCCAAGGGTCGTGCCATCATAGTGTCGAACCCCTCGGCACAGGAGTGGTTCAGTCCGGAGGCGGCCCTTAGCCGGAGGCTTTAAAGGCAGGGGTTTGGGTGCCATCTTCCTCTCGTTTGGTCTTCCCTAGAACTGGGAGGAACCTAATAAAAAGTGCTTCTCGAAATACGACTTCGTGCTTCATTCCGAGACCCACGCACTACATTGGTGACCCCCGACGCTCCATTGGCGTCATGATGGAGAGTGGACAAAGCCCTACCTCCTCACAGGCTGGCCCGGCCCTGTCTCTGGACGCGGTCTCCGTGAAACTGCCCAACTTCTGGACCACCCGGCCGCTCATCTGGTTCCAGCAGGCGGAGGCCCAGTTCAACCTGCGGGGCATCACGGTCGATGCCACCCGCTTCTATTACCTGGTGGGAGCCCTCGACCAGGATGCGGTTGAAGAGGTCACGGACTTCCTCGCAGACCCCCCGAACGATGATAAATACCTCGGCCTGAAAGAGCTCCTGCTCCACATTTACGGACTGAGTAGGATGGAGCGGGCAAGTAGGATCCTGCATATGGGTGGCCTGGGCGACCGACGGCCATCTACCCTCCTAAAGGAGATGGTGGCGCTACTAGACGGGCACACGCCGTGCCTGTTGTTTGAGTATACCTACCTGCATCTGCTGCCGGCCTACATTCGGTTGCAGCTCACCGACGTCTCGTTTGCCGACCTTCGGGCCCTCGGGAGGCGCGCCGACGCCCTGTGGATGGCGCGCCCTGATGACGTCAGCGCGCTGGGCGTCAGCAGAGACGGGGTCGCGCTGAGGTCGACGCGCCCTGATGACGTCAACGCGCTGGCAGTCAGCATGCACGCCGATGACGTCACCCCAGCAGATCCCGATTTCCTCCGGTGGGGCGGGGGAGCCGTGGAAGGAGTGACAGCTCCAGCCCGACGGCCCGTACGATCACCCCCAGCGGCAGTGAGGCGTACTGCACCTGCAGTCCAGCGTCAGCAGGCTGCAGGCACCACCAGCAGGAGCAGGCAAGCTCCAAGTAGCACCAACACGAGGAACTGGTGCTACTACCATCAGCTCTGGGGTGCTGCAGCACGACAATGCCGCCAGCCGTGCATGTTCCCGGGAAACCCCTGGGCCGGCTGCCAATAGTCCCCGCGGCGGCCGGCCAAATTCACCGCCTTTTCGCCTGGGATCGGCGCTCCGGGACCCGCTTCCTCGTGGATACTGGAGCGGAGCTCAGCGTCCTGCCCCCTTCGCTGGCCGACATTCGTTCCGGTAAGCAGGGGCCCGTCCTCACCGCGGCGAACGGCAGCCCCATCCGCACATATGGACTGCGCATGGTTCCCATCGTGCTCGGCTCCTGTCATTTCTCGTGGCGGTTCACTATCGCTGATGTCTCCCAACCATTGCTCGGGGCCGATTTCCTCCGGGCGCATTCCCTCATGGTGGACGTCGGGCGTCAGCGTTTGATCAACGCCACTACGATGGAGCCGATCACGTTGCGTGTGGATCAACCTGTGGGACGGCCATTGGCGTCCGTGGACTCCCGATTCGCACGGATCTTGGCTGCGTTCCCGGACATTCTCCATGCGCAGTTTCAATCAGCAACCCCCAGCCACGGGGTGTTACATTATATCCCGACTACCGGCCCACCACTCCATGCACGAGCACGGCGACTGCCGCCAGATAAACTGTGTCTGGCACGGCGGGAATTCCGCACGATGGAGGCCTTAGGGATCGTCCGCCCTTCGAGCAGCCCTTGGGCGTCCCCACTCCACATGGTCCCCAAGTAAAGCGGGGGCTGGCGACCTTGTGGGGATTACCGACGGCTGAACGATGCAACAACAGCGGATCGATACCCCGTACCCCACATCCAGGACTTCACGACCCATTTGGCTGGCGCCACAATATTTTCCAAAGTGGATCTGGTACGGGGTTATAATCAGATCCCGGTTCACCCGGATGACGTGCCGAAGACGGCGATCATCACGCCATTCGGGCTTTACGAGTTTACTCGGATGCCGTTCGGCCTCAAAAACGCTGCACAGGCCTTTCAGCGCCTCATGGACGGGGTTTGTTGCGGCCTCGATTTCGTGTTCGTGTACCTGGACGACATCCTGGTGGCCAGCCGCTCGCAAAAGGAACACTGCGCTCACCTTCCGCAGCTCTGTCAGCGGCTCAGCGAGTATGGTTTGGCCATCAACCTGGACAAGTGCCGTTTTGGGGTGAGCGAAATTGACTACCTCGGCCAACGCGTGACTGCGCAAGGCGCGGTTCCCCTGCCTGACAGGGTCGACGCCATCCGTCGGTTTCCCCGCCCACGCACGGTGCGTGGCCTGCAGGAATTTGTTGGCATGGTGGCATTTTACCATCGTTTCGTGCCATCCGCGGCCCACATCATGCGGCCCCTGTATCAACTTCTGGAGGGTGGGCAGCACGAGAGCGTGGAGTGGACCCACGAGGCGGAGGCAGCTTTTGACAGCGCGAAGGAGGCCCCAGCTCAAGTACAGCGCGTTCGATCATGAGCTCCTGGCTCTGTACCTGGCTGTGCGCCATTTTCGCTACTTCTTGGAGGGCCGCCCGTTCACCGCCTACACCGACCATAAGCCGCTCACTTTCGCCCTGCAGAAGGTTTCCGATCCCTGGTCCGCAAGACAGCAGCGGCAATTGGCCTACATATCGGAGTACACGACATCTATCTGCTACATCAAGGGTAAAGAGAACCGGGTGGCCGACGCATTGTCCCGGCCCGCTATCAACGCCGTGTTCGAGGTGGCGCCCGGATTGGACTATTCTGCTCTGGCGGCGGCACAGCTCACGGACGATGAGGTGCCCGCCTACCGGACTGCCATCTCCGGCCTCCGCCTTGAGGATGTCCCTCTCGGTCCTGGGGGAGTGATAGTCCTGTGCGATGTGTCGTCCGGTCAGCCGCGCCCCATCGTCCCTGCCACCTGGCGCCGGAGGATGTTCGAGGTGATCCACGGACTGTCTCACCCATCAATCAGGGCGACAACGGCACTAGTGGCCGCTCGTTTCATGTGGCACGGTCTGCGCAAGCAGGTTGGCC
The DNA here is from genome assembly GCA_038087875.1 of Malacoraja senta. Classification (NCBI taxonomy): domain Eukaryota; kingdom Metazoa; phylum Chordata; class Chondrichthyes; order Rajiformes; family Rajidae; genus Malacoraja; species Malacoraja senta. Next base: position 417,850 of record JAXLNO010004803.1, read on the forward strand.
ATTGGGCTCGCACCTGCATTCCGTGCCAGACGGCAAAAATCCAGCGCCATGTCTGTGCGCCTCTCCAGGAGTTTGGTCTACCTCACCGGCGGTTCGACCATCTCCACATAGACATTGTAGGCCCTCTCCCGCCATACCGGGGCATCACCCACCTTCTGACAATGGTGGACCGCTTCACGCGGTGGCCGGAGGCCATTCCGTTGACTGATACTTCAACGGTTACGTGTGCTCGTGCGTTGTCCGCGCACTGGATTGCTCGCTTCGGGGTGCCAGCGCACATCTCCTCAGACCGGGGGCCACAGTTCACCTCCGAGCTGTGGTCAGCCATGGCTCACTTGCTGGGGGTGCGGCTACACCACACCACGGCTTACCACCCGCAAGCTAACGGTCTGGTGGAGAGATTCCACCGGCAGCTGAAGGCAGCACTGAAGGCACGAATCTCCGGCCCAGACTGGATGGACGAGTTGCCGTGGGTGATGCTGGGCATCTGGACCGCTCCCAAAGAGGACTTGGCCTCATCATCGGCGGAGCTCGTTTACGGGTCGCCACTCACGGTGCCAGGGGAGTTCGTGCCGTCTGCGCCGGGGCAGCAGGGAACGCCCTCATCCACCCTAAAGCGCCTTCGCGAGCAGGTTGGCAGGCTCGCACCCATCCCGACGTCCCGCCATGGGACATTTCGCCCACACGTGCCATCAGCCCTCAGGGACTGCCCGCACGTCTTCCTGCGCCGTGATGCCCACCGGACGCCACTCCAGAGGCCGTACGAGGGCCCGTTCCGAGTGCTGGAACACGGGCAGTCGACTTTTGTCCTGGACATGGGGGGCTGGCCGGAGGCAGTGTCGATTGACCGTTTGAAGCCGGCACACCTGGACATTGACCAGCCGGTGCTGGTTGCCCAACCTCGGCCTCGAGGGCGCCCCCCTTCACGGCTCCCTCCGCCTGTCACTCCACCTGTCCTCCCGCCGGTCCCTCGTCCTGTCCCTCCACCTATGGCCTCCGCAAGCCCCACGAGCGGCTAACTTCCGCACGCGGGCCGGCCGGGTCGTTCGCCCGCCGGTGCGTTTCGTGCCTCTGGTTCTGGGGGGGTCCTGTGGCGGCTCCCAAGGATCGTGCCATTATAGTGTCGAACCCCTCGGCACAGGAGTGGTTCAGTCTGGAGGCGGCCCTTAGCCGGAGGCTTTAAAGGCAGGGGTTTGGGTGCCATATTCCTCTCGTTTGGTCTTCCCTAGAACTGGGAGGAACCTAATAAAAAGTGCTTCTCGAAATACGACTTCGTGCTTCATTCAGAGACCCACTCACTACAATGTGCTGAATTTTCGTCACTTTTCATGTTCTGAAATTTCGTCAATTTCCATGTACTGAATTTTCGTCACTTTTCACGTGCTGAATTTTTGTCGCTTTTCGCAGGCTGAGTTTTCGTCGCTTTTTGCATACTGTATTTTTTTCACTTTTCACAACTGAATTTTCGTCGCTTGTCTCGTTCTGAAATTTCGTCACTTTTCGCTTGCTGAATTTTCGTCCCTTTTCGCGTCCTGAAGTTTCGTCGCTTTCCGCATGCTGAAGTTTCGTCACTTTTCGCATGCTGAATTTTCGTCGCTTTTCATGTTCTGAAATTTTGTCACTTTTCACGTGCTGAATTTTCGTCGCTTTTCGCACGCTGAATTTTCGTCGCTTTTCCCGTGCTTAATTTTCATTGCTTTTCACGTCCTGAAGGTTCGTCACTTTTCGCGTGCTGAATTTTCTTTGCTTTTTGCGTGCTGAATTTTTGTCGCTTTTCTCAGGCTGAGATTTCGTCGCTTTTCACGTGTTGTAGTTTTGTCACTTTTCGCATGCTGAATATTTGTCGCTTTTCGCGTGCTGAATTTTTGTCGCTTTTCGCAAGCTGAATTTTCATTGCTTTTCCCATGCTTCATTTTCATTGCTTTTTATGTTCTCACCACCGCTCCTTCTCCTGCAACGGTCCCTGGTCGTCTGTAAAGCAATGCCCCACGCTGTTTATGTACTCACCACCCGGACGCCACACCTCCTCCTGCAACGGTCCCTGGGCCTCTGGAAAGCAAAGCCCCGCGCCGTTTATGTTCTCACCGCTCCTCCTCCTGCAATGGTCCCTGGGCCTCGTCGCTTTTCGTGTGCTGAATTTTTGTCGCTTTTCACATTCTGAAATTTCGTCGCTTTTCGCAAGCTGAATTTTCGTCGCTTTTCCCATGCTTTATTTTCATCGATTTTCGCGTCGTCAAGGTTCGTCACTTTTCGCATGCTGAAGTTTCGTCACTTTTCGCTTCCTGAACTTACGTCGCTTTTCATGTGCTGAAATTATGTCGCTTTGCACGTACTGAAATTTTCGTCGCTTTATGTTTTGTAGATTTTCGCATGCTGAATTTTCGTCACATTTCACGTGCTGAATTTTCTTGGCTTTTCACGTTCCGAAATTTTGTCACTTTTCGCGTGCTAAATTTTCGTTACTTTGCGCGTGCTGAATTTTTGTTGCTTTTCGCAGGCTGAATTTTCGTTGCTTTTCATGTGCTGAAATTTTGTGGCCTTTCACGTCCTGAAATTTCATCGCTTTATGCGTCCTGATGTTTCATCACTTTTCACATACTGAAGGTTCGTCGCTTTTGGCATGCTGAATTTTAGTCGCTTTTCCAGTGCTTCATTTTCATCACTTTTCGCGTGCTGAATTTACGTCACTTTTCACGTGCTTCATTTTCATCACTTTTCGCATACTGGGTTCGTTGCTTTTATCATGGTAAATTTTCGTCGCTTTTCCTGTACTTCATTTTCATCGCTTTTCGCATCATGAGGGTTCGTCGCTTTTCACATGCTGAATTTTCGTCGATTTCCGCATGCTGAATTTTCGTTGCTTTTCGTGTGCTGCATTTTCGTCGCTGGCTGAATTTTCCTCGCTTTTCATGTGCTGAAATTTTGTCGCTTTGCACGTGCTGAGATTTTCGTCACTTTATGTGTCCCGATGTTTTGTTGCTTTTCGTGTCCTCAATTTACGTCGCTTTTTGTGTGCTGAATTTTTGTAGATTTTCCCATGCTGAATGTTCGTCACTTTTCGTGTGCTGAATTTTCGTCACTTTTCACGTTCTGAAATTTCGTCACTTTTCGCATGCTGAATTTTGGTCGCCTTTCGCATGCTTCATGTTCATCGCCTTTCCCGTGCATCATTTTTTTATCACTTTACGCGTCTTGAAGGTTCGTCGCTTTTCGCATGCTGAAGTTTCGTCGCTTTTCTCATCCTGAATTTACTTCGTTTTTATGTGCTGAATTTTCGTCGCTTTTCATGTTCTGAAATTTCATCACTTTACGTGTACTGAATTTTCGTCGCTTTTCGCGTGCTGAATTTTTGTCGCTTTTCGCAGGCTGAGTTTTCGTCGCTTCTTACATACTGTATTTTTATTCACTTTTCACGACTGAATTTTCGTCGCTTGTCTCGTTCTGAAATTTCGTCACTTTTCGCTTGATGAATTTTCGTCCCTTTTCGCGTCCTGAAGTTTCGTCGCTTTCCGCATGCTGAAGTTTCGTCACTTTTCGCATGCTGAATTTTCGTCGCTTTTCATGTTCTGAAATTTTGTCACTTTTCGCGTGCTGAATTTTCGTCGCTTATCGCATGCTGAATTTTCGTCGCTTTTCCCGTGCTTAATTTTCATTGCTTTTCACGTCCTGAAGGTTCGTCACTTTCCGCGTGCTGAATTTTCTTTGCTTTTTGCGTGCTGAATTTTTGTCGCTTTTCTCAGGCTGAGATTTTGTCGCTTTTCACGTGCTGTAGTTTTGTCACTTTTCGCATGCTGAATATTCGTCGCTCCTTCTCCTGCAACGGTCCCTGGGCGTCTGTAAAGCAATGCCCCGCGCTGTTTATGTTCTCACCACCGGGACGCCACTCCTCCTCCTGCAACGGTCCCTGGGCCTCTGGAAAGCAAAGCCCCGCGCCGTTTATGTTTTCACCACCCGGACGCCGCTCCTCCTCCTGCAATGGTCCCTGGGCCTCGTTGCTTTTTGCGTGCTGAATTTTTGTCGCTTTTCACGTTCTGAAATTTCGTCGCTTTTCGCAAGCTGAATTTTCGTCGCTTTTCCCATGCTTTATTTTCATCGCTTTTCGAGTCCTCCAGGTTCGTCACTTTTCGCATGCTGAAGTTTCGTCACTTTTCGTTTCCTGACCTAACGTCGCTTTTCATGTGCTGAAATTATGTCGCTTTGCACATGCTGAAATTTTCGTCACTTTATGTTTTGTAGATTTTCGCATGCTGAATTTTCGTCACATTTCACGTGCTGAATTTTCTTGGCTTTTCACGTTCCAAAATTTTGTCACTTTTCGCGTGCTGAATTTTCGTCGCTTTTCACATCCTGAAGATTCGTCGCATTTCGCCGGCTGAATTTTCCTCACTTTTAACGTGCTGAATTTTTGTCGCTTTTCGCAGGCTGAGTTTTTGTCGCTTTTTACATGCTGTATTTTTGTCACAATTTGCATGCTGAATTTTCGTCGCCTTTCGCATACTTAATTTTCATCGTCCTGAAGGGTCGTCGCTTTTCGCATGCTGAAGTTTCGTCAATTTTCGTGTCCTCAATTTACGTCGCTTTTCGTGTGCTGAATTTTCGTCACTTTTCACGTTCTGAAATTTCGTCACTTTTCGCCTGCTGAATTTTCGTCGCTTTTCGCTTGATGAATTTCGTCATTTTCTTCGCTTTTCACATCCTGAAGGTTTGTCACTTTTCGCCTGCTGAATTTTCAGCGCTTTTTGCAGGCGTCATTTTCGTCGCTTTTCACGTGCTGAATTTTCATCACTTTTCTTGTCCTGAAGGTACGTCGCTTTTCGCATGCTGAATTTTCCTCGCTTTTCGCGTGCTGAATTTTTGTCATTTTCGTCACATTTCGCATACTTCATTTTCATCACTTTTTGCAAGTGGAATTTCCGTCACTTTTCACATGCTGAATTTTCATCGCTTTTCTTGTCCTGAAGGTACCTTGCTTTTCTCGTGCTTCATTTTCATCACTTTTCGCATCCTGAATTTTTTTCGCTATTCGCATGCTGAATTTTCGTCGTTTTTCGCGTGCTGAATTTTTGTAGCTTTTCGCATGCTGAATTTTCATCGCTTTTCGTGTGCTGAATTTTCGTCACTTTTTGTGTGCTGAGTTTTCGTCACTTATCGCTTCCTGAAGGTTTGTCACTTTTCACGTGCTGAAAATTAGTCGCTTTATGCGTCCTGATGTTTCGTCACTTTCGCGTCGTGAATTTCCGTCACTTTTTGCATGCTTCAATTTCATCACTTTTCGCATCCTGAATTTTTGCCGCTTTTCGCATGCAGAATTTTCATCGCTTTTCGCATTCTCAAATTTCATCAATTTTCTCGTGCTGAATTTTCGTCACTTTTCGCGTGCAGAATTTCCGTCGATTTTTGTGTCGTGAAAATTTATGAATTTTCGTCACTTTTCGCGTGCTGAATTTTTGTCGCTTTTCATGTTCTGAAATGTCTTCACATTTCGCGTGCTGAATTTTCGTTGCTTTTCGCAGGCTGAATTTTCGTCGCTTTTCATGTGTTGAAGTTTTTTCGCATTTCTCGTGCAGAGATTTTTGTCGCTTTGTGTCCTTATGTTTTGTTGCTTTTCGCTTGCTGGATTTACGTCACTTTTCGTGTGCTGAATTTTTATCACTTTCGAGTGCTGAATTTTTGTCACTTTTCGCATGCTGAATTTTTGTCGCTTTTCGCGCGCTGAATTTTCGTCGCTTTTCACCTTCTCAAATTTCATCACTTTTCTCGTGCTGAATTATCGTTGCTTTTTACATCCTGAAAGTATGTCGCTTTTCGTGTCCTGATGTTTCATCGCTTTTCGCATCCTGAAATTACGTCACTTTTCGTGTGCTGAATTTTCATCGCCTTTCGCGTGCCTCATTTTCATTGCTTTTTGCGTCCCGAATGGTCGTCGCTTTTCGCATGCTGAATTTTCCTCGCTTTTCGCGTGCTGAATTTTTGTCACTCGCATGCTGAATTTTTGTCGCTTTTCGCGAGCTGAATTTCTGTCGCTTTTCATGTTCTCAAATTTCATCTCTTTTCGCATGTAGAATTTTCGTCGCTTTTCGCATCCTGAAGGTTCGTCGTTTTTCACCTGCTGAATTGTTGTCAGTTTTCACGTGCTGAATTTTTGTTCGCTTTTCACGTCCTGAAGGTGTGTCGCATTTCGCCTGCAGAATTTTTGTCGCTTTTCACGTGCTGAATTTTTGTAGCTTTTCGTATGCTGGATTTCCGTACAATTCCACGTGCTTCATTTTCGTCAAATTTTGCGTACTTCATTTTCATCGCTTCTTGCAAGTGGAATTTTCGTCAATTTTCACGTGTTGAATTTTCATCGCTTTTCTTGTCCTGAAGGTACGTCGCTTTTCTCGTGCTTCATTTTCATCACCTTACGCATCCTGAAATTTTTTCGCTATTTGCATGCTGAATTTTCGTCGCTTTTCGCGTGCTGAATTTTTGTAGCTTTTTGCATGATGAATTTTCAACGCTTTTAGCGTGCTGAATTTTCGTCACTTTTTGTGTGCTGAGTTTTCGTCACTTTTCGCTTCCTGAAGGTTTGTCACTTTTCACGTGCTGAAAATTAGTCGCTTTATGCGTCCTGATGTTTCGTCACTTTTCGCGTCATGAATTTTCGTCGCTTTTTGTGTGCTTCAATTTCATCACTTTTCGCATCCTGATTTTTTGTCGCTTTTCGCATGCAGTATTTTCGTCGCTTTTCGCATTCTCAAATTTCATCACTTTTCTCGTGCTGAATTTTCGTCGCTTTTCACGTCCTGAAGGTTCGTAGCTTTTCGCCTGCTGAATTTTCGTCACTTTCCGCGTGCAGAATTTTCGTCGAATTTCGTGTCCTGAAAATTTATGAATTTTCGCCACTTTTCGCGTGCTGATTTTTTGTCGCTTTTCATGTTCTGAAATGTCTTCATATTTCACGTACTGAATTTTCGTCGCTTTTCGCAGGCAGAATTTTTGTCGCTTTTCATGTGCTGAAGTTTTGTCGCATTTCTCGTGCAGAGATTTTCGTCGCTATGTGTCCTTATGTTTTGTTGCTTTTCGCTTGCTGGATTTACGTCACTTTTCGTGTGCTGAATTTTTATCACTTTTCGAGTGCTGAATCTTTGTCACTTTTCGCATGCTGAATTTTCGTCGCTTTTCGCGTGCTGAATTTTCGTCGCTTTTCACGTTCTCAAATTTCATCACTTTTCTCGTGCTGAATTTTCGTTGCTTTTTACGTCCTGAAAGTGTGTCACTTTTCGTGTCCTGATGTTTCATCGCTTTTCGCATCCTGAAATTACGTCACTTTTCGTGTGCTGAATTTTCATCGCCATTCGCGTGCCTCATTTTCATTGCTCCCGAATGGTCGTCGCTTTTCGCTTGCTGAGTTTTCGTCGCTTTTCACATGCTGAATTTTCATTCCTTTTCGCGTGCTGAATTTCGTAATTTTCGTGTGCTTAATTTTCTTCTCTTTTCACATCTTGAAGGTTTGTCACTTTTCGCCTGCTGAAATTTCAGCGCTTTTTGCAGGCGGCATTTTCGTTGCTTTTCACGTGATGAATTTTCATCACTTTTCTTGTCCTGAAGTTACGTCGCTTTTCGCATGCTGAATTTTCCTCACTTTTCGCGTGCTGAATTTTTGTCACTCGCATGCTGAATTTTTGTCGCTTTTCGCGAGCTGAATTTTCGGCGCTTTTCATGTTCTCATATTTCATCTCTTATCGCATGGCTGAGTTTTCGTCGCTTTTCACGTGCTGAAGGTTCATAATTTTTGACGTGCTGAATTTTCATCGCTTTTTGCTGTCTGAATTTCCGTCGCTTTACATGTACTTAAATTTTGTCGCTTTGCACGTGCTGAAATTTTCTTCACTTTACGTGTCCCGATGTTTTGTTGCTTTTCATGTCCTGAATTTATGTTGCTTTTTGTGTGCTGAATTTTCATCGATTTTTGCATGCTGTATTTTGGTAGATTTTCGCATGCTGAATTTTCGTCACTTTTCGCATGCTGAAAGCTCGTCACTTTTCATGTGCTGAATTTTTATCGCTTTGCGCAGGCTGATTTTTCGTCGATTTTCCCGTGCTTCATTTTCATCGCTTTTCGTGTCCTGAAGGTTTGTCGCTTTTCGCATGCTGAAGTTTCGTCAATTTTCGCATCCTGAATTTACGTCGCTTTTTGTGTGCTGATTTTAGTCGCTTTTCACATTCTGAAATTTCGTCACTTTTAGCATGCTGCCTTTTCGTCGCTTTTCGCGTGATGATTTTTTGTCGCTTTTCGCATGCTGAATTGTCGTCGCTTTTCCCGTGCTGAATTTTCGTCGATTTTCTCTTTCTGAAATTTCCTTACTTTTCGCGTGCTGAATTTACATCGTTTTTCTCGTCGCTTTTCGCGTCCTGGTTCATCACGTTTGTCCTGCTGAATTTTCATCACTTTTCGCAGGCTGAGTTTTCGTCGCTTTTCACGTGCTGAAGGTTCATCATTTTTGACGTGCTGAATTCTCATCGCTTTTCGCTGGCTGAATTTTCATCGCTTTTCATGTACTTAAATATTGTTGCTTTGCACGTGCTGAGATGTTCGTCGCTTTATGTGTCCCGATGTTTTGTTGCTTTTCATGTCCTGAATTTACGTCGCTTTTTGTGTGCTGAATTTTCATCGCTTTTTGCATGCTGTATTTTTGTAGATTTTCGCATGCTGAATTCTCGTCACTTTTCGCGTGCTGAAAGCTCGTCACTTCATGTGCTGAATTTTTATCGCTTTGCACAGGCAGATTTTTCGTCGATTTCCCCGTGCTTCATTTTCATCGCTTTTCGCGTCCTGAAGGTTCATCACTTTTCGCGTGCTTAATTTTTGTCACTTTTCGAATGCTGAATTTTCGTCGCCTTTCACATGCTTCATTTTCATCACTTTTCGTGTGCTTCATTTTCATCACTTTTCGCATACTGAAGGTTCGTCGTTTTTAGCATGCTAAATTTTTGTCGCTTTTCCCATGCTTCATTTTCATCGCTTTTCGCATCCTGAAGGTTCATCGCTTTTTACATGCTGAATGTTCGTCGATTTTCGCATGCTGAATTTTCCGCACTTTTCGCGGGTTCAATTTTTGTCGCTTTTCTCGTTCTGAAATTTCATCACTTTTTGCATGCTGAATTGTCGTAGCTTTTCACGTGCTGAAGGTTCATTTTTGACGTGCTGAATTTTCATCACCTTTCGCTGGCAGAAATTTCGTCGCTTTTCATGTGCTGAAATTTTGTCGCTTTGCACGTGCAGAGATTTGCGTCGCTTTATGTGTCCCGATGAGAATTCAGCATGCGAAAAGAGACGAACCATCAGGATGCGAAAAGCGATGAAAATGAGGCACTGGAAAAGCGAGAAAAATTCAGCATGTGAAAAGTGACAAACCAGGACGCAAAAAGCAATTAAAATGAGGCACGGAAAAAACGACGAAAATTCAGCATGCGAAAAGGAACGAAACTTCAGCACGCAAAAAGCGACGAAAATTCAGCATGCGAAAAGCGATGAACCTTCAGTATAGGAAAAGTGATGAGAATGAAACACGCGAAAAGCGACGATAATTCAGCACATGAAAAGTGACGTAAATTCAGGAAGCGAAAAGGGACGAAATTTCAGGATGCGGAAAGTGACGAACCTTCAGGACGTGAAAAGTGATGAAATTGAAGCATGGGGAAAAGCGACGACAATTTAGCATGCTAAAAGCGACGAACCTTCAGTATGCGAAAAGTGATGATAATGAAGCATGCAAAAAGCTACGAAAATTCAGCATGCGAAAAGCTACAAAAATACAGCACACAAAATCAACGTAAATTCAGGACGCGAAAAGCAACAAAACATCGGGACACATAAAGCAACGAAAATTTCAGCACATGAAAAGCGACAAAATTTCAGCGCATGAAAAGCGACGAAAATTCAGCATGCGAAATGCGATGAAAATTTAGCACGTGAAAAATTATGAACTTTCAGGATGCGAAAAGCGACGAAAATTCAGCCCTCGAAAAGTGACGGAAATTCAGCACGCGAACAGCGACGTAAATTCAGCATGCGAAAAGCAACGAAAATTCAGCACGCGAAATGTGACGAAATTTCTGAACATGAAAGCGACAAAAATTCAGCACGCGAATAGCGACGTAAAATCAGCACGCGAAAAGCAACGAAAATTCAGCATGCGAAAAGCAATGAAGAAGCACTGGAAAAGCGACGACAATTCTGAATGCGAGAAGCAACGAACCTTCAGTATGCAAAAAGTGATGAAAATGAAACACGCAAAAAGCGACGATAATTCAGCACACAAAAAGTGATGTAAATTCAGGACACGAAAAGCAACAAAACATCGGGATACATAAAGCGACGAATATTTCAGCACGTGAAAAGCGACAAAATTTCCTCACATGAAAAGCGACGAAAATTCAGCATGTGAAAAGCGATGAAAATTCAGCACATGAAAAATGAGGAACCTTCAGGACGCGAAAAGCGACGAAAATTCAGTACGCGAAGTGACGAAATTTCAGATCGAGGCAAGCGACGAAATTTCAGCCGTGAAAAGTGACAAAAATTCAGCATGCGAAAAGCGACGAGTCTTCAGGACGCGAAAAGTGATAAAAAAAAATAAGCACGCGAAAGGCGACGAAAACACAGCCTGCGAAAAGCGATGAACATTCAGCAAGGGAAAAGCGACGAAAATTCAGCATGCGAAAAGCGACGAAAATTCAGCACGCGAAAAGCGATGAAAATTCATCACGCGAAAAGTGACGAGTTTTCTGTACGTGAAAAGCGACAACAATTCAGCATGCGAAAAGTGACGAAAATTCAGGATGCGAAAATCGACGAAAATTCAGCATGCGAAAAGCAACAAACCTTCAGGACGCGAAAAGCGATGAAAATGAAAAACTGGAAAAGTGACGAAAATTCTGCATGTGAAAAGCGATGAACATTCAGGACGTGAAAATCGATGTAAATTCAGCACGCGAAAAGTAACGGAATTTCAGAAAGAGAAAAGCGATGAAATATCAGTAAGGGAAAAACGACGAAAATTCAGCACGCGAAAAGTGACGAAAATTCAGCATGCGAAATGTGACGAAATTTCAGAACATGACAAGCAACGAAAATTCAGCTCACGAAAAGCAATGTAAATTCAGGACGCGAAAAGCGACCAAACTTCAGCATGCGAAAAGCGACAGACCTTCAGGACGCGAAAAGAGATCAAAATGAAGCATACAAAAGGCGATGAAAATTCAGCATGCGAAAAGTGACAAAAATACAACACGTGAAAAGCGACGAAAACTGAGCCTGCGAAAAGCAACGAAAATTCAGCACACGAAGAGAGACGAAAATTCAGCACACATAAAGTGACGAACCTTCAGGACGCGAAAAGCGATGAAAATGAAGCACGGGGAAAGTGATTAAAATTCAGCATGCGAAAAGCGACACAAATTCAGCACGTGAAATGCGACGAATATTCAGCATGCGAAAAGTGACGAAAATACAGCACGTGAAAATCAACGACAATTCAGCATGCGAAAAGTGACGAACCTTCAGGACGCGAAAAGCGATGAAAATGAGGAATGGGAAAAGCGACAATAATTCAGCATGCGAAAAGTGACGAAATTCAGCACATGAAAAGCGACGTGAATTCAGGACACGTAAAGCGACAAAACTTCAGCATGCGAAAAGCGACGAATCTTCAGGAGGCGAAAAGTGATGAAAATGAAGCACATGAAAGGCGATGAAAATGAAGCACGCGAAAGGCTTTGAAAATGAAGCACGCGAAAAGTGACGTAAATTCAGCACGCGAAAAGGAACGAAATTTCAGAAAGAGAAAAGCGATGAAAATTCAGCATGGAAAAAGCGACGAAAATTCAGCATGCGAAAAGCGACAAAAATTCATCACGCGAAAAGCGACGGAAATTCATCACGTGAAAAGTGACGAGTTTTCTGTACGTGAAAAGCGACAAAAATTCAGCACATGAAAAGCGACGAAACTTCAGCATGCGAAAAGCGCCGAACATTCAGGACGCGAAAAACGATGTAAATTCAGCACGCGAAATGTAATGGAATTTCAGAAAGAGAAAAGCGACGAAAAATCAGTAAGGGGAAAGCGACGAAAATTCAGCACGTGAAAAGTGACGAAAATTCAGCATGCGACAAGTGACGAAATTTCAGAACATGACAAGCGACGAAAATTCAACACATGAAAATCGAAGTAAATTCAAGACAGCATGCGAAACGCGACAAAATTACAGGACGCATAATGCGACGAAATTTCAGAACATGAAAAGTGATGAAATTTCAACACACGAAAAGTGCCGAAATTTCAGCACACAAAACAGATACATAGATACATAGAAAATAGGTGCACTGCACTGCCATTCAATATGATTATGGCTGAAATGCGACGACAATTCAGCATGCGGAAACGACGAAACATCAGGACGCATAAAGCAACGAAATTTCAGAACGTGATAAGCGGCGAAATTTCAGAACGTGATAAGCGGCGAAATCTCAGAACGTGTAAAGCGGCGAAATTTCAACACACGAAAAAGCGACGAAAATTCAGCATATGAAAAGTGACGAAAATTCAGCTCGTGAAAAGAGAGGAACCTTCAGGACATTAAAACCAACTAAAATTCTGCATGCATAAAGTGACGAAAATTCAGCACGCGAAAAGCGACAAACCTTCAGGACGCGAAAAGCGATGGAAATTCCGCACGCGAAAAGTGACTAAAGTTCAGAACGTGAAAATTGTCGAAAATTTAGCACGCAAAAAGCGATGAAAATTCAGCATGCAAAAAGCATTAAAAATTCAGCACGCAAAAAGCGACGTAATACCAGGACGAATAAAGCGACGAAATTTCAGGATGAGTAAGGCGACGAAATTTCAGGACATGACAGCCGACGAAATTTCATCACGCAAAAAGCGACGAAAATTCAGCATGCGGAAAGCGACGAAAATTCAGCATGCGAAAAGAGAGGAACCTTCAGGACGTTAAAACCAACGAAAATTCAGCACGTGTAAAGTGACATAAATTCAGCACGTGTAAAGCGACAAACCTTCAGGAGGCGAAAAGCGACAGAAATTCCGCACGCGAAAAGTGACTAAAGTTCAGAACGTGAAAATTGACGTAAATTTAGGACGCGAAAAGCAACAGAACACCGTGATACATAAAGCGACGAAAATTTCAGCACGTGAAAAGTGATAGAATTTCACCACATGAAAAGCGACGAAAATTCAGCATGCGAAAAGCGATTAAAATACAGCACATGAAAAATGAGGAACCTTCAGGACGCGAAAAACGACAAAAATTCAGTACGCGAAAAGTGACGAAATTTCAGATCGAGGCAAGGGACGAAATTTCAGCCATGAAAAGTGACGACAATTCTGCATGCGAAAAGCGACGAGCCTTCAGGACGCGAAAAATGATTTAAAAAATTTAAGCACGTGAAAGGCGACGAAAATTCAGCACGCGAAAAGCAATGAGACTTCAGCATGGGAAAAGTGACAAAAATACAGCACGTGAAAAGCGACGAAAACTCAGCCTGCGAAAAGAGATGAAAATTCAGCACGATAAATGTGATGAAAATTCAGCCCTCAAAAAGTGACGGAAATTCAGCACGCGAACAGCGACGTAAATTCAGCATGCGAAAAGCAACGAAAATTCAGCACGCGAAATGTGACGAAATTTCTGAACATGAAAGCGACAAAAATTCAGCACGCGAATAGCGACGTAAATTCAGCACGCGAAAAGCAACGAAAATTCAGCACGCGAAAAGCAATGAAGAAGCACTGGAAAAGCGACGAAAATTCTGAATGCGAGAAGCAACGAACCTTCAGTATGCAAAAAGTGATGAAAATGAAACACGCAAAAAGCGACGATAATTCAGCACACAAAAAGTGATGTAAATTCAGGACACGAAAAGCAACAAAACATCGGGATACATAAAGCGACGAATATTTCAGCACGTGAAAAGCGACAAAATTTCCTCACATGAAAAGCGACGAAAATTCAGCATGTGAAAAGCGATGAAAATTCAGCACATGAAAAATGAGGAACCTTCAGGACGCGAAAAGCGACGAAAATTCAGTACGCGAAGTGACGAAATTTCAGATCGAGGCAAGCGACGAAATTTCAGCCGTGAAAAGTGACAAAAATTCAGCATGCGAAAAGCGACGAGTCTTCAGGACGCGAAAAGTGATAAAAAAAAATAAGCACGCGAAAGGCGACGAAAACACAGCCTGCGAAAAGCGATGAAAATTCAGCAAGGGAAAAGCGACGAAAATTCAGCATGCGAAAAGCGACGAAAATTCAGCACGCGAAAAGCGATGAAAATTCATCACGCGAAAAGTGACGAGTTTTCTGTACGTGAAAAGCGACAAAAATTCAGCATGCGAAAAGTGACGAAAATTCAGGATGCGAAAATCGACGAAAATTCAGCATGCGAAAAGCAACAAACCTTCAGGACGCGAAAAGCGATGAAAATGAAAAACTGGAAAAGTGACGAAAATTCTGCATGCGAAAAGCGATGAACATTCAGGACGTGAAAAACGATGTAACTTCAGCACGCGAAAAGTAACGGAATTTCAGAAAGAGAAAAGCGATGAAATATCAGTAAGGGAAAAACGACGAAAATTCAGCACGCGAAAAGTGACGAAAATTCAGCATGCGAAATGTGACGAAATTTCAGAACATGACAAGCAACGAAAATTCAGCTCACGAAAAGCAATGTAAATTCAGGACGCGAAAAGCGACCAAACTTCAGCATGCGAAAAGCGACAAACCTTCAAGACGTGAAAAGAGATCAAAATGAAGCATACGAAAGGCGATGAAAATTCAGCATGCGAAAAGTGACAAAAATACAACACGTGAAAAGCGACGAAAACTGAGCCTGCGAAAAGCAACGAAAATTCAGCACACGAAAAGAGACGAAAATTCAGCACACATAAAGTGACGAACCTTCAGGACGCGAAAAGCGATGAAAATGAAGCACGGGGAAAGTGATTAGAATTCAGCATGCGAAAAGCGACACAAATTCAGCACGTGAAATGCGACGAATATTCAGCATGCGAAAAGTGACGAAAATACAGCACGTGAAAAGCAACGACAATTCACCATGCGAAAAGTGACGAACCTTCAGGACGCGAAAAGCGATGAAAATGAGGAATGGGAAAAGCGACGATAATTCAGCATGCGAAAAGTGACGAAATTCAGCACATGAAAAGCGACGTGAATTCAGGACATGTAAAGCGACAAAACTTCAGCATGCGAAAAGCGACGAATCTTCAGGAGGCGAAAAGTGATGAAAATGAAGCACATGAAAGGTGATGAAAATGGAGCACGTGAAAGGCTTTGAAAATGAAGCACGCGAAAAGTGACGTAAATTCAGCACGCGAAAAGGAACGAAATTTCAGAAAGAGAAAAGTGATGAAAATTCAGCACGGAAAAAGCGACGAAAATTCAGCATGCGAAAAGCGACAAAAATTCATCACGCGAAAAGCGACGGAAATTAATCACGTGAAAAGTGACGAGTTTTCTGCACGTGAAAAGCGACAAAAATTCAGCACGTGAAAAGTGACGAAAATTCAGGATGCGAAAATCGACGAAAATTCAGCATGCAAAAAGCAACAAACCTTCAGGACGTGAAAAGCGATGAAAATGAAGAACTGGAAAAGTGTCGAAAATTCTGCATGCAAAAAGCGATGAACCTTCAGTATGCGAAAAGTGATGAAAATGAAACACGCGAGAAGCGACGATATTCAGCAAATGAAAAGCGGCGTAAATTCTGGATGCGAAAAGTGATGAAACTTCAGCAGGCGAAAACCGACGTAAATTCAGGATGCGAAAACAACGAAAATTCAGCATGCGAAAAGTGACGAGCCTTAAGGATGCGAAAAGTGACGAAAATTCAGCATGCGAAATGCGACAATCCAGGACGAGAAAAGCGATGAAAATGAAGCACTGGTGAAGCTACGAAAATTCAGCATGCGAAAAGCGACGAACCTTCAGTATGCAAAAAGTGATGAAAATTAAACACGCGAAAAGCGGTGATAATTCAGCACACGAAAAGAGACGAAAATTCAGCACACATAAAGTGACGAACCTTCAGGACGCGAAAAGCGATGAAAATGAAGCACGGGGAAAGTGATTAGAATTCAGCATGCGAAAAGCGACACAAATTCAGCACGTGAAATGCGACGAATATTCAGCATGCGAAAAGTGACGAAAATACAGCACGTGAAAAGCAACGACAATTCAGCATGCGAAAAGTGACGAACCTTCAGGACGCGAAAAGCGATGAAAATGAGGAATGGGAAAAGCGACGATAATTCAGCATGCGAAAAGCAACGAAAATTCAGCACATGAAAAGAGACGAAAATTCAGCACACATAAAGTGACGAACCTTCAGGACGCGAAAAGCGATGAAAATGAAGCACGGGGAAAGTGATTAGAATTCAGCATGCGAAAAGCGACACAAATTCAGCACGTGAAATGCGACGAATATTCAGCATGCGAAAAGTGACGAAAATACAGCACGTGAAAAGCGATGACAATTCAGCATGCGAAAAGTGACGAACCTTCAGGACGCGAAAAGCGATGAAAATGAGGAATGGGAAAAGCGACGATAATTCAGCATGCGAAAAGTGACGAAATTCAGCACATGAAAAGCGACTTGAATTCAGGACATGTAAAGCGACAAAACTTCAGCATGCGAAAAGCAACGAATCTTCAGGAGGCGAAAAGTGATGAAAATGAAGCACATGAAAGGTGGTGAAAATGAAGCATGCGAAAGGCTTTGAAAATGAAGCACGCGAAAAGTGACATAAATTCAGCACGCGAAAAGGAACGAAATTTCAGAAAGAGAAAAGCGATGAAAATTCAGCACGGAAAAAGCGACGAAAATTCAGCATGCGAAAAGCGACAAAAATTCATCACGCGAAAAGCGACGGAAATTAATCACGTGAAAAGTGACGAGTTTTCTGTACGTGAAAAGCGACAAAAATTCAGCACGTGAAAAGTGACGAAAATTCAGGATGCGAAAATCGACGAAAATTCAGCATGCAAAAAGCAACAAACCTTCAGGACGTGAAAAGCGATGAAAATGAAGAACTGGAAAAGTGTCGAAAATTCTGCATGCGAAAAGCGATGAACCTTCAGTATGCGAAAAGTGATGAAAATGAAACACGCGAGAAGCGACGATATTCAGCAAATGTAAAGCGGCGTAAATTCAGGATGCGAAAAGTGATGAAACTTCAGCAGGCGAAAACCGACGTAAATTCAGGATGCGAAAACAACGAAAATTCAGCATGCGAAAAGTGACGAGCCTTAAGGATGCGAAAAGTGACGAAAATTCAGCATGCGAAATGCGACAATCCAGGACGAGAAAAGCGATGAAAATGAAGCACTGGAAAAGATACGAAAATTCAGCATGCGAAAAGCGACGAACCTTCAGTATGCAAAAAGTGATGAAAATGCAACACGTGAAAAGCGGTGATAATTCAGCACATGAAAAGCGACATAAATTCAGGACGCGAAAAGCGACGAAACTTCAGCATGCGAAAAGCGCCGAACATTCAGGACGCGAAAAACGATGTAAATTCAGCACGCGAAATGTAATGGAATTTCAGAAAGAGAAAAGCAACGAAAAATCAATAAGGAGAAAGCGATGAAAATTAAGCACACAAACAGCGACGAAAATTCAGCATGCAAAAAGCGACAAAAATTCATCACGCGAAAAGCGACGTAATATCAGGACGAATAAAGCGACGAAATTTCAGGATGTGAAAGGCGACGAAATTTCAGGACATGAAAGGCGACGAAATTTCAGCACATGAAAAGCGACGAAAATTCAGCCTGTGAAAAGCAATGAAAATTCCGCACGCTAAAAGTGACTAAATTTCAGAACATGAAAAGTGACGAAAATTTAGCATGCACAAATCGGTGAAAATTCACCACGTAAAAAGGAAAAAAAATTCAGCACGCCAAAAGCGAAGTAATATCAGGACGAATAAAGCAACGAAATTTCAGGACGTGAAAGGCGACGAAATTTCAGGACATGAAAGCCGACGAAATTTCAGCACGCGAAAAGCGATGAAAATTCAGCATGCGAAAAGCGTCGAACCATCAAGACGCAAAAAGCGATGAAAATTGAGCACACAAACAGCGACGAAAATTCAGCATGCAAAAAGCAACAAAAATTCAGCACGCGAAAAGCGACGTAATATCAGGACGAATAAAGCGACGAAATTTCAGCATGTGAAAGGCGACGAAATTTCAGGACATGAAAGGTGACGAAATTTCAGCACACGAAAACCGACGAAAATTCAGCCTGTGAAAAGCAATGAAAATTCAGCACGTTAAAAGTGACGAACCTTCAGGACACATAAAGCGACGATAATAAAGCATGTGAAAAGTGACAAAAATTTAGCATGTGAAAAGTAACGAAAATTCAGCAGGTGAGAAGCAACACAAATTCAGCCCACCAAAAATGATGTAATTTCAGGATGGGAAAAGCGATGAAATATCAGCACACAAAAAGCGACGAAAATTCAGCACGCAAAAAGTGACGAAATTTCAGAACATGAAAAGCAACGAAAATTAAGCACGCAAAAAGGGACGAAAATTCAGCACGCGAAAAGTGAAGAAATTTCAGGACGTGAAAAACGACGAAATTTCAGCATACTAAAATTGACGGAAATTCACCATGCGAAAAGCGACGACATTTCAGCACGCGAAAAGCGACAATCCTTCAGGACATGAAAAGCGACGAAAATTCAGCACGACAAGTGACGACATTTAAGGACGTGAAATGCGACAAAATATCAGCACACGAAAAGCGACTAAATTTCAGCACACAAAAAGCGACGAAAAAATCAGCATGCAAAAAGCGACGAAACTACAGGATGAATAAAGCGATAAAACATCAGGACTCATAAAGCGACGATATTTCACAACCTGAAAAGCGGCGAAATTTCAGCACAGGAAAAGCGACGGAAATTCAGCATGCTGAAAGGGACGAAAATTCAGCAGCCGAAAAGAGAGGAATCTTCCGGACGTTAAAATCAATGAAAATTCAACACGTGTAAAGTGACAAAAATTCAGCACGCGTAAAGCGACAAACCTTCAGGAGGCAAAAAGCGACGGAAATTCCATACGCGAAGTGAGTAAATTTCAGAACGTTAAAAGCGACGAAAATTTAGCACGAGAAAAGCGATGAAAATTCAGCATGCGAAAAGCGACAAAAATTCAGCATGCGAAAAGCGACATAATATCCGGACGAATAAGGCGACGAAAATTCAGCAAGCGAAAAGCGACGATCCTTC
Organism: Malacoraja senta; assembly: GCA_038087875.1. Taxonomy (NCBI): domain Eukaryota; kingdom Metazoa; phylum Chordata; class Chondrichthyes; order Rajiformes; family Rajidae; genus Malacoraja; species Malacoraja senta. The sequence continues at coordinate 437,175 of JAXLNO010004803.1, forward strand.
AGGACGCAAAAAGCGACGATCCTTCAGGATGTGAAAAGCGACGAAAATGCAGCATGCCAAAAGCGAGGAAATTTCAGAACATGTAAAGCGACGAATTTTCAACGCAAAAAATGTGCCGAAATTTCAGCACACAAAAAGTGACGAAAATTCAGCATTCGAAAAGTGACGAAACATCAGGATGCATAAAGCGACTAAATTTCAGAACGTGAAAAGCGTCGAAATTTCATAACGTGAAAAGCGGCGATATTTCAACACACGAAAAGTGACGAAAATTCAGCATTCGAAAAGCGACAAACGTTCAAGACGCGAAAAGCGATGAAAATTAAGCATGCAAAAAACAACAAAAATTCAGCACGTGAAAAGCGACGTAATATCAGGACGAATAAAGCGACGAAATTTCAGGACGTGAAAGGCGACGAAATTTCAGAGATGAAAGCCGACGAAATTTCAGCACGTGAAAAGCGACGAAAATTCAGCATGCGAAAAGCGACAAACCTTCAAGACGCGAAAAACGATGAAAATTAAGCACACAAACAGCAACAAAAGTTTTGCATGCAAAAATTGACAAAAAGTCAGCACGCAAAAAGCGATGTAATATCAGGACGATTAATGCGACGAAATTTCAGGATGTGAAAGGCGACGAAATTTCAGGACATGAAAGGCGACGAAATTTCAGCACACGAAAAGCGACGAAAATTCACCCTGTGAAAAGCAATGAAAATTCAGCACGTTAAAAGTGACGAACCTTCAGGACACCAAAAGCGACGATAATTCAGCATGTGAAAAGTGACAAAAATTCAGCATGTGAAAAGTAACGAAAATTCAGCAGGTGAGAAGCAACAAAAATTCAGCCCACCAAAAATGACGTAATTTCAGGACGTGAAAAGCGATGAAATATCGGCACATGAAAAACTACGAAAATTCAGCACGCAAAAAGTGACGAAATTTCAGAACATGAAAAGCGACGAAAATTAAGCACGCAAAAAGCGACGAAAATTCAGCACGCGAAAAGTGAAGAAATTTCAGGACGTGAAAAGCGCCAAAATATCAGCACACGAAAAGTGCCGAAATTTCAGCACACAAAAAGCGACGAAAAAATCAGCATGCAAAAAGCGACGAAACTACAGGACGAATAAAGCGATAAAACATCAGAACTCATAAAGCGACGATATTTCAGAACCTGATAAGCGGCGAAATTTCAGCACAGGAAAAGCGACGGAAATTCAGCATGCGGAAAGCGACGAAAATTCAGCAGCCGAATAGAGAGGAACCTTCAGGACGTTAAAATCAATGAAAATTCAGCACGTGTAAAGTGACAAAAATTCAGCACGTGTAAAGAGGAAAACCTTCAGGAGGCGAAAAGCGACGGAAATTCTGCACGCAAAGTGAGTAAATTTCAGAACGTTAAAAGCGACGTAAATTTAGCACGCGAAAAGCGACAAAAATTTAGCATGTGAAAAGCGACGAAAATTCAGCAGGTGAGAAGCAACACAAATTCAGCCCACCAAAAATGATGTAATTTCAGGACGGGAAAAGCGATGAAATATCAGCACACAAAAAGCGACGAAAATTCAGCACGCAAAAAGTGACGAAATTTCAGAACATGAAAAGCGACGAAAATTAAGCACGCAAAAAGGGACGAAAATTCAGCACGCGAAAAGTGAAGAAATTTCAGGACGTGAAAAACGACGAAATTTCAGCATACTAAAATTGACGGAAATTCACCATGCGAAAAGCGACGACATTTCAGCACGCGAAAAGCGACAATCCTTCAGGACGTGAAAAGCGACGAAAATTCAGCACGACAAGTGACGATATTTAAGGACGTGAAATGCGACAAAATATCAGCACACGAAAAGCGACTAAATTTCAGCACACAAAAAGCGACGAAAAAATCAGCATGCAAAAAGCGACGAAACTACAGGACGAATAAAGCGATAAAACATCAGGACTCATAAAGCAACGATATTTCACAACCTGAAAAGCAGCGAAATTTCAGCACAGGAAAAGCGACGGAAATTCAGCATGCTGAAAGGGACGAAAATTCAGCAGCCGAAAAGAGAGGAATCTTCAGGACATTAAAATCAATGAAAATTCAACACGTGTAAAGTGACAAAAATTCAGCACGCGTAAAGCGACAAACTTTCAGGAGGCAAAAAGCGACGGAAATTGCGTACGCGAAGTGAGTAAATTTCAGAACGTTAAAAGCGACGAAAATTTAGCACGAGAAAAGCGATGAAAATTAAGCATGCGAAAAGCGACGATAATTCAGCATTCGAAAAGCGACAAAAATTCAGCATGCGAAAAGCGACATAATATCCGGACAAATAAGGCGACGAAAATTCAGCACGCGAAAAGCGACGATCCTTCAGGATGCGAAAAGCGACGATCCTTCAGGATGTGAAAAGCGACGAAAATGCAGCACGCCAAAAGCGAGGAAATTTCAGAACATGTAAAGCGACGAAATTTCAACGCAAAATATGTGCCGAAATTTCAGCACACAAAAAGTGACGAAAATTCAGCATTCGAAAAGTGACGAAACATCAGGATGCATAAAGCGACTAAATTTCAGAACGTGAAAAGCATCGAAATTTCATAACGTGAAAAGCGGCGATATTTCAACACACGAAAAGTGACGAAAATTCAGCATTCGAAAAGCGACAAACGTTCAAGACGCGAAAAGCGATGAAAATTAAGCATGCAAAAAACAACAAAAATTCAGCACGTGAAAAGTGACGTAATATCAGGACGAATAAAGCGACGAAATTTCAGGACGTGAAAGGCGACGAAATTTCAGAGATGAAAGTCGACGAAATTTCAGCACGTGAAAAGCGACGAAAATTCAGCATGCGAAAAGCGACAAACCTTCAAGACGCGAAAAGCGATGAAAATTAAGCACACAAACAGCAACAAAAGTTCTGCATGCAAAAATTGACAAAAAGTCAGCACGCGAAAAGCGATGTAATATCAGGACGATTAATGCGACGAAATTTCAGGATTGAAAGGCGACGAAATTTCAGGACATGAAAGGCGACGAAATTTCAGCACACGAAAAGCGACGAAAATTCAGCCTGTGAAAAGCAATGAAAATTCAGCACGTTAAAAGTGACGAACCTTCAGGACACCAAAAGCGACGATAATTCAGCATGTGAAAAGTGACAAAAATTCAGCATGTGAAAAGTAACGAAAATTCAGCAGGCGAGAAGCAACAAAAATTCAGCCCACCAAAAATGACGTAATTTCAGGACGTGAAAAGCGATGAAATATCGGCACATGAAAAACTACGAAAATTCAGCACGCAAAAAGTGACGAAATTTCAGAACATGAAAAGCGACGAAAATTAAGCACACAAAAAGCGACGAAAATTCAGCACGCGAAAAGTGAAGAAATTTCAGGACGTGAAAAGCGCCAAAATATCAGCACACGAAAAGTGCCGAAATTTCAGCACACAAAAAGCGACGAAAAAATCAGCATGCAAAAAGCGACGAAACTACAGGACGAATAAAGCGATAAAACATCAGAACTCATAAAGCGACGATATTTCAGAAACTGAAAAGCGGCGAAATTTCAGCACAGGAAAAGCGACAGAAATTCAGCATGTGGAAAGCGACGAAAATTCAGCAGCCGAATAGAGAGGAACCTTCAGGACGTTAAAATCAATGAAAATTCAGCACGTGTAAAGTGACAAAAATTCAGCACGTGTAAAGCGGAAAACCTTCAGGAGGCGAAAAGCGACGGAAATTCCGAACGCAAAGTGAGTAAATTTCAGAACGTTAAAAGCGACGTAAATTTAGCACGCGAAAAGCGACGAAAATTAAGCATGCCAAAAGCGATGAAAATTCAGCATGCAAAAAGCGACAAAAATTCAGCATGCGAAAAGCGACATAATATCCGGACGAATAAGGCGACGAAAATTCAGCACGCGAAAAGCGACGATCCTTCAGGACGCGAAAAACGATAATCCTTCAGGATGTGAAAAGCGACGAAAATTCAGCACGCCAAAAGCGAGGAAATTTCAGAACATGTAAAGTGACGAAATTTCAACGCACGAAATGTGCCGAAATTTCAGCACACAAAACGTGACGAAAATTCAGCATTCGAAAAGTGACGAAACATCAGGATGCATAAAGCGACTAAATTTCAGAACGTGAAAAGCGGCGAAATTTCATTACATGAAAAGCGGCGATATTTCAACACACGAAAAGCGATGAAAATTCAGCATTCAAAAAGCGACAAACGTTCAAGACGCGAAAAGCGATGAAAATTAAGCATGCAAAAAACAACAAAAATTCAGCACGTGAAAAGCGATGTAATATCAGGACGAATAAAGAGACGAAATTTCAGGACGTGAAAGGCGACGAAATCTCAGGAGATGAAAGCTGACGAAATTTCAGCACGTGAAAAGCGACGAAAATTCAGCATGCAAAAAGCGACTAACCAAGACGCGAAAAGCGATGAAAATTAAGCACACAAACAGCGACAAAAATTCTGCATGCAAAAATCGACAAAAGTTCAGCACGCGAAATGCGACGTAATATCAGGATGAATAAAGCGACGAAATTTCTGAACGTGAAAGGCGACGAAATTTCAGGATTAAAGGCGACGAAATTTCAGCAGGCGAAAAGCGACGCAAATCAGCCTGTGAAATGCGATGAAAATTCAGCACGTGAAAAGTGACGAAAATTCAGTACGCGAAAAGCGACAAAAGTTCAGCCCGCAAAATTGACGAAATTTCAGGACATGAAAAGCGATGAAATATCAACACACGAAAAGCGACGAAAATTCAGCACGTGCCAGGGTCAGGGATGTGTCTGAACGCGTCCAAGATATCCTGAAATCCGAGGGAGAGGGGCCTGAGGTTGTGGTACATATAGGTACCAATGACATAGGCAGAAAAAGAGAAGAGGTCCTGAAAGGAGAATTTAGGGAGTTGGGAGGAGAGTTAAGGAGAAGGTCCGCAAAGGTAACACTCAGGATTACTACATGTGCCACGTGTCAGTGAGAGTAGGAGTGAAATGAGGTGGAGGATAAATGCGTGGCTGAGGAACTGATGCAGAGGGCAGGAATTCAAATTTCTGGATCATTGGGACCTCTTTTGGGGAAGGTGTGACCTGTACAGAAAGGAGGGGTTGCACTTGAACCCGAGGGGAAAAATATCCTGGCGGGGAGATTTGCAAACGCTACTGGGGAGACTTTAAACTAGAACGGTTGGGGGGAGGGACTCAAATAGAGAAAGATAGTAGAACATGTGGGAGGCAGGAGGCAGAGAAGGGAAGCACTCGGACCCAAAATGTAGGGGAGAAAGAAGAAAAAGATAATAAACAGAGAATAAGTGGTGGTGGGTTCCTTAAATGTGTATATTTTAATGCAAGGAGCATTGTAAGAAAGGTGGATGAGCTTAGAGTCTGGATTGACACCTGGAAGTATGATGTTGTGGCGATCAGTGAAACATGGTTGCAGGAGGGCTGTGATTGGAAACTAAATTTTCCAGGATTTCGTTGCTTCAGGGGTGATAGAATTGGAGGGGCAAGAGGTGGGGGTGTTGCATTGCTTGTCAAGGAAGATATTACAGTAGTTCTTTGGCAGGATAGATTAGAGGGCTCGTCTAGGGAGGCTATTTGGGTGGAGCTGAGAAATGGGAAAGGTGTAGCATCACTTATAGGGGTGTATTATAGACCGCCAAATGGGGAGCGAGAATTGGAAGAGCAAATATGTAAGGAGATTGCAGATATTAGTAGTAAGCACAAGGTAGTGATTGTGGGAGATTTCAATTTTCCACACATAGACTGGGAAACACATTTTGTAAAAGGGCTAGATGGTTTGGAGTTTGTAAAATGTGTGCAGGATAGTTTTTGCAGCAATACATAGAGGTACCTACTAGAGAAGGGGCAGTGCTGGACCTCCTGTTAGGAAATGAGACAGGGCAGGTGGCGGAGGTAAGCGTTGGGGAGCACTTCGGGTCCAGTGATCACAATACCATTAGTTTCAATATAATTATGGTGAGAGTCAGAACTGGACCTCGGGTTGAGATTTTTGATTGGAGAAAGTCTAACTTTGAGGAGATGCGAAAGGATTTAAAAGGAGTGAATTGGGACATGTTGTTTTATGGGAAGGATGTAGAAGAGAAATGGAGGACATTTAAAGGTGAAATTTTAAGTACAGAATCTTTATGTCCCTGTTCGGTTGAAAGAAAATAGTAAAAATTGGAAAGAGCCATGGTTTTCAAGGGAAATTGAAATCGGAAAAAGAGAGAGATCTACAATATTATAGGCAGCATGGAGTAAATGAGGTGCTTGAGGAGTATAAAGAATGTAAAAAGAATATTAAGAGAGAAATTAGAAAAGTTAAAAGAAGATAAGAGGTTGCTTTGGCAAGTAAGGTGAAAGTAAATCCAAAGGGTTTCTACAGCTATATTATTAGCAAAAGGATAACAAGGAATAAAATTGGTCCATTAGAGAGTCAGAGTGGACAGCTATCTGCAGAGCCAAAAGAGATGGGGGAGATATTGAACAATTTATTTTCTTCGGTATTCACCAAGCAGAAGGATATTGAATTATGTGAGGTAAGGGAAACAAGCAGAGTAGCAATGGAAACTATGATATTCAAAGAAGAGGAGGTGCGGACACTTTTGAAAAATATGAAAACGGATAAGTCTCCAGGTCCTGACAGGATATTCCAGAGGACATTGAGGGAAGTTAGTGTAGAAATAGCAGGGGCTATGACAGAAATATTTCAAATGTAATTAGAAACGGGAATAGTGCCGGAGGATTGGCGTACTGCGCATGTTGTTCCGTTGTTTAAAAGGGGTTCTAAGAGTAAACCTAGCAATTATAGACCTGTTAGTTTGACGTCAGTTGTGGGCAAATTAATAGAAAGGATACTTAGAGATAATATATATATAAGCATCTGGATAAGCAGAGTCTGATTAGGAACAGTCAACATGGATTTCTGCCTGGAATTTCATGTTTGACTAATCTTTTAGAATTTTTCGAAGAGGTTACTAGGGAAATTGATGAGGGTAAAGCAGTGGATGTTGTCTATATGGACTTCAGTAAGGTCTTTGACAAGGTTCCTCGTGGAAGGTTGGTTAAGAAGATTCAATTGTTGGGTATTAATGGTGGAGTAGCAAGATGGATTCAACAGTGGCTGAATGGAGATGCCAGAGAGTAATGGTGGATGGCTGTTTGTCAGGTTGGAGGCCGGTGACTAGTGGGGTGCCTCAGGGGTCTGTGTTGGGTCCACTGTTGTTTGTCATGTACATCAATGATCTGGATGATGGTGTGGAAAATTGGATTAGTAAGTATGCAGATTATACTAAGATAGGTGGTGTGGTGGATAATGAAGTAGATTTTCAAAGTCTACCAAAAGATTTCGGCCATTTGGAAGAGTGGGCTGAAAGCTGGCAGATGGCGTTTAATGCTGATAAATGTGAGGTACTACATCTCGGCAGGACAAATCAAAATAGGACGTACATGGTAAATGGTAGAGAATTGAGGAATGCAGTTGAACAGAGGGATCTAGGAATAACTGTGCATAGTTCCCTGAAGGTGGAATCTCATGTAGATAGGGTGGTAAAGAATGCTTTTGGTGTGCTGGCCTTTATAAATCAGAGCATTGAATATAGAAGTTGGGATGTAATGTTAAAATTGTACAAGACATTGGTGAGGCCAATTCTGGAGTATGGAGTACAATTTTGGTCGCCTAATTATAGGAAGGATGTCAACAAAATAGAGAGAGTACAGAGGAGATTTACCAGAATGTTGCCTGGGTTTCAGCAACTAAGTTACAGAGAAAGGTTGAACAAGTTAGGTCTTTATTCTTTGGAGCGCAGAAGGTTAAGAGGGGAATTGATAGAGGTCTTTACAATTATGAGCGGGTTAGACAGAGTTGACGTGGATAAGCTTTTTCCATTGAGAGTAGGGAAGATTCAAACAAGGGGACATGACTTGAGAATTAAGGGACAGAAGTTTAGGGGTAACTTTAGGGGGGAACTTCTTTACTTAGAGAGTGGTAGCTGTGTGGAATGAGCTTCCAGTGGAAGTGGTGGAGGCAGGTTCGATTTTATCCTTTAAAAATTGATTGGATGGGTATATGGACGGGAAAGGAATGGAGGGTTATGATCTGAGTGCAGGTAGATGGGACTAGGGTGTAGTATTTATTTAAAAAATAATAAAACGTTCGGCACGGATTTGAAGGGCCGAGATGGCCTGTTTCCGTGCAGTAATGTTTATATGATTATATGGTTATATGGAAAAGTGATGAAATTTCAGGATTTGAAAAGCGACAAAATTTTAGCATTATAAAAGCGACGAAAATTCGGCGTGCAGAAGGCGACAAAAATTCAGCACGCGAAAAGGACGTAATATCAGGATGAATAAGGCGATGAAAATTCAGCACGCGAAAAGCGACGATCCTTCAGGACGTGAAAAGCGACGATCCTTCAGGACGTGAAAAGCGACGATCCTTCAGGACGTGAAAAGTGACGAAAATTCTGCACGCCAAAAGTGACGAAATTTCAGGACGTGAAAAGCGACGAAATATCAGCACACGAAAAGCGCCGAAATTTCAGCACACAAAAAGTGCCGAAATTTCAGCACACAACAAGCGACGAAAATTCACCATGCGGAAAGCGACAAAACATCAGGACGCATAAAGCGACGAAATTTCAGAACGTGAAAAGTGGCGAAATTTCAGCACACGAAAAGTAACGAAAATTCAGCATACGAAAAGCGACGAAAATTCAGCACGCAAAAAGAGAGGAACCTTCAGGACGTTAAAACCAACTAAAATTCTGCACGCGTAAAGTGACGAAAATTCAGCACGCGAAAAGCAAAAAACCTTCAGGACGCGAAAAGCGACGATAATTCAGCATGTGAAAAGTGACAAAAATTCAGCATGTGAAAAGTAACGAAAATTCAGCAGGCGAGAAGCAACAAAAATTCAGCCCACCAAAAATGACGTAATTTCGGGACGTGAAAAGCGATGAAATATCAGCACACGAAAAGCGACGAAAATTCAGCATGCAAAAAGTGACGAAATTTCAGAACATGAAAAGCAACCAAAATTCAGCACGCGAAAAGCGACGATCCTTCAGGACGCGAAAAGCGACGATCCTTCAGGATGTGGAAAGCGACGAAAATTCAGCACGCCAAAAGCGAGGAAATTTCAGAACATGTAAAGCGACGAAATTTCAACGCACGAAATGCGCCGAAATTTCAGCACACAAAAAGTGACGAAAATTCAGCATTCGACAAGTGACGAAACATCAGGATGCATAAAGCGACTAAATTTCAGAATGTGAAAAGCGGCGAAATTTCATAACGTGAAAAGCGGCGATATTTCAACACACGAAAAGCAACGAAAATTCAGCATTCGAAAAGCGACAAACGTTCAAGACGCAAAAAGCGATGAAAATTAAGAATGCAAAAAACAACAAAAATCCAGCACGTGAAAAGCAACGTAATATCAGGACGATTAAGCGACGAAATTTCAGGACGTGAAAGGCAACGAAATTTCATGAGATGAAAGCCGACGAAATTTCAGCACGTGAAAAGCGATGAAAATTCAGGATGCAAAAAGCGACAAACCTTCAAGATGCGAAAAGCGATGAAAATTAAGCACACAAACAGCGACAAAAATTCTGCATGCAAAAATCGACAAAAATTCATCACGCGAAAAGCGACGTAATATCAGGATGAATAAAGCGACGAAATTTCTGCACGTGAAAGGCGAAGAAATTTCAGGATTAAAGGCGACGAAATTTCAGCATGTGAAAAGCGACGCAAATTCAGCCTGTGAAATGCGATGAAAATTCAACACGTGAAAAGTGACGAAAATTCAGTACGCGAAAAGCGACAAAAATTCAGCCCGCAAAATTGACGAAATTTCAGGACATGAAAAGCGATGAAATATCAATACACGAAAAGCGACGAAAATTCAGCACGTGCCAGGGTCAGGGATGTGTCTGAACGCGTCCAAGATATCCTGAAATCGGAGGGAGAGGAGCCTGAGGTTGTGGTACATATAGGTACCAATGACATAGGCAGAAAAAGAGAAGAGGTCCTGAAAGGAGAATTTAGGGAGTTGGGAGGAGAGTTAAGGAGAAGGTCCGCAAAGGTAACAATCTCAGGACTACTACCTGTGCCACGTGTCAGTGAGAGTAGGAATGAAATGAGGTGGAGGATAAATGCGTGGCTGAGGAACTGGTGCAGCGGGCAGGGATTCAAATTTCTGGATCATTGGGACCTCTTTTGGGGAAGGTGTGACCTGTACAGAAAGGACGGGTTGCACTTGAACCCGAGGGGAAAAATATCCTGGCGGGGAGATTTGCAAAGGCTACTGGGGAGACTTTAAACTAGAACGGTTGGGGGGAGGGACTCAAATAGAGAAAGATAGTAGAAAATGTGGGAGGCAGGAGGCAGAGAAAGGAAGCACTCTGACCCAAAATTTAGCGGAGAAAGAAGAAAAAGATAATAAACAGAGAATAAGTGGTGGTGGGTTTCTTAAATGTGTATATTTTAATGCTAGGAGCATTGTAAGAAAGGTGGATGAGCTTAGAGTCTGGATTGACACCTGGAAGTATGATGTTGTGGCGATCAGTGAAACATGGTTGCAGGAGGGCTGTAATTGGAAACTAAATTTTCCAGGATTTCGTTGCTTCAGGGGTGATAGAATTGGAGGGGTAAGAGGTGGGGTGTTGCATTGCTTGTCAAGGAAGATATTACAGCAGTGGCAGGATAGATTAGAGGGCTCGTCTAGGGAGGCTATTTGGGTGGAGCTGAGAAATGGGAAAGGTGTAGCACACTTATAGGGGTGTATTATAGACCGCCAAATGGGGAGCGAGAATTGGAAGAACAAATATGTAAGGAGATAGCAGATATTAGTAGTAAGCACAAGGTAGTGATTGTGGGAGATTTCAATTTTCCACACATAGACTGGGAAACACATTTTGTAAAAGGGCTGGATGGTTTGGAGTGTAAAATGTGTGCAGGATAGTTTTTGCAGCAACACATAGAGGTGTAGCGGCCTGAACGAGTTCAGTAAAAGGCCAGACGCCAGACGGGTTCAATTAGCAGACTTTAATGCTTACAACGAGAGCACCCCACACACACACCTCGAGAGCACTAAATCCAGGGTCGACTGGAAACCCCGTGGCAGACCAGTCCCCTGTCCTTCACTCGGCGAGGGGGATGATCCAAGGAGTGGCTTACCCCCCATGGACCGCCACATGACCCCCCCCAAGTACCCGAGACACGAAACGGACAGGAGGCCGTACACGGCGTCCAGCGCGGGTACACATCATGCCCTGCCCCGGAACAGGCAACTGACCAACAGGTGCATGGGACCGAGTAACCAGAGGAGGTACCCTAGACAGAGGCCGCACTCGCTTACGGGGCTGCGCTACCAACACCGGCTGATCGATATCAATATGTGCTGGCTTCAACCGCGCAACTGAAACAGTCTCATGCCGACCCCCCATGTCCAGGACGAAAGAGGATGAGCCATGCTCCAGTACCCGAAAGGGACCCTCGTACGGCCGCGGGAGAGGTGTCCGATGCGCATCCCTGCGCAGAAAAACGAACTGGCAGTCCACCAGGGCAGGCGGAACATGGGGACGGAAAGACCCATGACGAGACGTTGGCACCGGCGCCAACTTGCCCACCGAGTGCCGAAGACGTTGTAGAGCGTCCGAAGGCTGCTCCGCCTGACCACGTACCGACGGGATGAATTCCCCGGGCACCGTCAACGGAGACCCATATACCAACTAGGCGGAGGAGGAGGCTAAGTCCTCTTTGGGTGCGGTGCGGATCCCCAGCAAAACCCACGGCAGAGCGTCCACCCAGTCCGGATCCTTGAGCCGTGCCTTCAGGGCGTCCTTAAGTTGACGGTGAAACCGCTCCACCAAGCCGTTCGCCTGCGGGTGGTACGCCGTCGTGTGGTGCAGACGAACACCCAGGAGACGTGCCATGCACGCCCACAGCTCCGACGTGAACTGAGGCCCCCGGTCGGAAGTTATGTCCAGTGGCACTCCGAACCTGGCGATCCAATGCGCCACCAAGGCTCGAGCGCAAGTAGTCGTTGCAGAATTCGGTAGCGGGATGGCTTCAGGCCACCGCGTGAAGCGGTCCACAACGGTGAATAGGTAGGTCATGCCCTGGGACGACGGCAGCGGCCCCACGATGTCCACGTGAATGTGGGCGAAACGCTGCCTTGGAATGGGAAACTCCTGCAACGGCACGCGCACGTGTCGTTGCACCTTGGCGGTCTGGCACGAGATGCAGGTGCCAGACCGCCAAGGTGCAACGACACGTGCGCGCAGTGTCCAACCTCCTTCCGCAGTCCGTGCCACATGAAACGGGAGGCCACCAGGGCCGTTGTCGCCCGGATGGAGGGATGCGCAAGCCCATGGAGCACCTGATACACCCTGCGCCGCCAGGCGATGGGGACAATGGGTCGCGGAACCCCAGAGGAGACATCGCACAGCAGCGTTGCACCCCCAGGACCACAGACAACGTCCTCCAGCTGCAGGCCCGAAACTGCCGTACGATAAGCGGACATCTCCTCGTCGACCAACTGAGCGGCTGCTATGGCGGAATAATTGATCCCCTCGGCGACTTGGAGAACCGCGTTGACTGCAGGTCTAGATAAGGCATCGGCCACTTTGTTGAATTTGCCCTCAACGAACCGGATGGAGGTTGTGTATTCGGACACATACGCCAACTGCCTCTGCTGCCGGGCAGACCACGGGTCTGAAACCTTGGCGAACGCGAAGGTTAACGGCTTGTGGTCCGTAAACACAGTAAACAGCCTCCCCTCCAGGAAATAGCGGAAATGGCGTACAGCGAGATATAGGGCAAGGAGCTCGCGGTCAAAAGCACTGTAACGGCGTTGAGCACCACTGAGATGCCTGCTGAAGAAGGCGAGTGGCCGCCAGTATCCATCGACGAGCTGCTCCAACACTGCCCCAACCGCAATCTCAGAAGCGTCTACCGTCAAGGCGGTCGGCGCGTTCTCCCGTGGGTGGACGAGCATGGTGGCTTCAGCCAGTGCCTGCTTAGCCCTATCAAAAGCCGCTGATGCTTCCGCGGACCACTCAACCTCCCTGCGATGACCAGCAATCAGCTGGAACAGCGGACGCATGACTGCGGCCGCTGCCGGCAGGAAGCGATGATAGAAGGTGACCATCCCCACGAATTCTTGTAGGCCCCTAACTGTGGTCGGACGGGGGAACCTGCGGATAGCGTCCACCTTGACCGGCAGAGGCACCACCCCTTGTGGAGTCACGCGGTGGCCGAGCAAGTCGATAGACGTCACCCCGAAACGGCATTTGGACGCGTTGATGGCCAAACCGAAATCGCTGAGGCGCTGACACAGCTGACGGAGGTGGATGCAGTGCTCCTGCCGCGAGTGACTAGCCACGAGTATGTCATCTAAGTACACAAAGACGAAATCCAGGCCGCGGCACACACAGTCCATAAGCCGCTGAAAGGCCTGCGCAGCGTTTTTTAACCCAAGGCATCCTTACAAATTCGAATAGACCAAATGGTGTAATAATGGCCGTCTTCGGAATATCATCGGGGCGAACCGGAATTCGATTATATCCTCGTACGAGGTCCACATTGGAGAATATGGATGCTCCGGCTAGATGGGCATTGAAGTCCTGAATGTGCGGAACTGGGTACCTATCCGCGACGGTCGCATCATTCAGGCGACGGTAATCCCCACACGGGCGCCAGCCCCCGTCTGCCTTGGGGACCCTGTGGAGCGGTGACGCCCATGGGCTATCGGAGGGACGCACGATTCCCATCTCCTCCATCAGACGGAACTCCTGCCGAGCAAGCCGAAGCTTGTCTGGCGCCAGACGACGCGCCCGGGCGTGCACAGGCGGGCCGGTAGTAGGGATGTGGTGCTCCACCCCGTGCTTGGGGGTGGAGGGGCAGAAGTGGGGTTCCAGGATGTCAGGAAAATCTGCCATGATGCGCGCGAAAGTCGCATCCACGGACGATAGGGGGCCATCAGTGCGTGATACAGGATCACCAATAGGGAGGAAGACCGGCTCCAGCGTGACAGAATGCATCAGGCGCCGCCGCTTGACATCCACGAGCAGTGAATGAGCTCGGAGGAAGTCGGCGCCCAGCAGCTGCTGGGAAACGTCAGCAATTACGAACTTCCATGAAAAGGATCTGCGGCCAAAGTTGAGGGGGGTGGTGCGAAACCCGTAGGTGCGGATAGCACTCCCGTTCGCCGCGGTGAGGAGGGGCCCTCGTTTACCCGCCCGGATGTCAGTTATGGAGGGGGGCAGAACGCTCACTTCCGCACCAGTGTCCACGAGGAATCGACCTCCCGTGCGACGATCCCAGGCGAAGACGCGATGAATTTGCCGGCCGCCGAAGGAATTACTGACGACCGGCCCTTTCGTTTCCCGGGAATGAACAGGGTGGCACACATCTCCTGGCTGCAGCTCCCCAGCGACGGTGGTAAGAGCACCAACCTCCTCTGTTGGTGTCTTGTGGAACTGCATACCAATTTGGCTGGTTTGGACGCCAGCGACCTCTGCTGGCGTTAAGTGGAACTGCAGTCTGGCCATACTGGAAAGACGTGCCTGCAGTGCATTGCGCAATGGCGGCCGGATTTTGCCGCGGGGCCCGACTGGGAGCGGTGGAGACGCGGTCGATAGCGTTCCCGACCTGCTCTGAGCCTCAAAAAGCCGCGGGAAAGACGTTCAGCACATCCTTGTGGCGGTTCATCCAAAGTTCGTCATCTTGCTCACCCAGCTCCCGCATGTCGGTAAATGGATTCCTGGCGAGCTGCTTACGGATGTCGGACGGTAGCTGCTGCAGGTAGGCATATTTAAACAGAAAGCAAGGTTCATGGTCCCCCATTAGGGTTAGCATGTCCTCCAGGAGGTCGGACGGCCGGCAGTCGCCCAGCCCCTCCATTCTGAAAATCCGAGCTGCCCGCTCGGAGTCACCTAGACCGCCACAGAGGTATCTACTAGAGAAGGGGCAGTTAGGAAATGAGACAGGGCAGGTGGCGGAGCTAAGCGGTGGGGAGCACTTCGGGTCCAGTGATCACAATACCATTAGTTTCAGAGATTATGCAGAGAGTCAGAACTGGACCTAGGGTTGAGATTTTTGATTGGAGAAAGGCTAACTTTGAGGAGATGCGAAAGGATTTAAAATGAGTGAATTGGGACATGTTGTTTTATGGGAAGGATGTAGAAGAGAAATGGAAGACAATTAAAGGTGCATTTTAAGTACAGCGTCTTTATGTCCCTGTTCGGTTGAAAGGAAATAATAAAAATTGGAAGAGCCATGGTTTTCAAGGGAAATTGGACACGGTTCGGAAAAAGAGAGAGATCTACAATATTATAGGCAGCATGGAGTAAATGAGGTGCTTGAGGAGTATAAAGAATGTAAAAAGAATATTAAGAAAGAAATTAGAAAAGCTAAAAGAAGATACGAGGTTGCTTTGGCAAGTAAGGTGAAAGTAAATCCAAAGGGTTTCTACAGCTATATTATTAGCAAAAGGATAACAACGAATAAAATTGGTCCATTAGAGAGTCAGAGTGGACAGCTATCTGCAGAGCCAAAAGAGATGGGGGAGATATTGAACAATTTCTTTTCTTCGGTATTCACCAAGCAGAAGGATATTGAATTATGTGAGGTAAGGGAAACAAGCAGAGTAGCAATGGAAACTATGAGATTCAAAGAAGAGGAGGTGCGGACACTTTTGAAAAATATGAAAGTCTCCAGGTCCTGACAGGATATTCCCGAGGACATTGAGGGGTTAGTGTAGAAATAGCAGGGGCTATGACAGAAATATTTCAAATGTCATTAGAAACGGGAATAGTGCCGGAGGATTGGCGTATTGCGCATGTTGTCCCGTTGTTTTAAAAGGGTTCTAAGAGTAAACCTAGCAATTATAGACCTGTTAGTTTGACGTCAGTTGTGGGCAAATTAATGGAAAGGATACATAGAGATAATATATATATATAAGCATCTGGATAAGCAGGGTCTGATTAGGAACAGTCAACATGGATTTGTGCCTGGAATTTCATGTTTGACTAATCTTCTAGAATTTTTCGAAGAGGTTACTAGGGAAATTGATGAGGGTAAAGCAGTGGATATTGTCTATATGGACTTCAGTAAGGTCTTTGACAAGGTTCCTCATGGAAGGTTGGTTAAGAAGATTCAATTGTTGGGTATTAATGGTGGAGTAGCAAGATGGATTCAACAGTGGCTGAATGGGAGATGCCAGAGAGTAATGGTGGATGGCTGTTTGTCAGGTTGGAGGCCGGTGACTAGTGGGGTGCCTCAGGGGTCTGTGTTGGGTCCACTTTTGTTTGTCATGTACATCAATGATCTGAATGACGGTGTGGAAAATTGGATTAGTAAGTATGCAGATTATACTAAGATCGGTGGTGTGGTGGATAATGAAGTAGATTTTCAAAGTCTACAGAGAGATTTAGGCCATTTGGAAGAGTGGGCTGAAAGATGGCAGATGGAGTTCAATGCTGATAAATGTGAGGTACTACATCTCGGCAGGTCAAATCAAAATAGGACGTACATGGTAAATGGTAGAGAATTGAGTAATGCAGTTGAACAGAGGGATCTAGGAATAACTGTGCATAGTTCCCTGAAGGTGGAATCTCATATAGATAGGGTGGTAAAGAAAGCTTTTGGTGTGCTGGCCTTTATAAATCAGAGCATTGAATATAGAAGTTGGGATGTAATGTTAAAATTGTGCAAGGCATTGGTGACGCCAATTCTGGAGTATGGAGTACAATTTTGGTCGCCTAATTATTGGAAGAATATCAACAAAATAGAGAGAGTACAGAGGAGATTTACTAGAATGTTGCCTGGGTTTCAGCAACTAAGTTACAGAGAAAGGTTGAACAAGTTAGGTCTTTATTCTTTGGAGCGCAGAAGGTTAAGAGGGGACTTAATAGAGGTCTTTAAAATTATGAGCGGGTTAGACAGAGTTGACGTGGATAAGCTTTTTCCATTGAAAGTAGGGAAGTTTCAAACAAGGGGACATGACTTGAGAATTAAGGGACAGAAGTTTAGGGGTAACATTATGGGGATCCTCTTTACTCAGAAAGTGGTAGCTGTGTGGAATGAGCTTCCAGTGGAAGTGGTGGAGGCAGGTTCGATTTTATCCTTTAAAAATTGATTGGATGGGTATATGGACGGGAAAGGAATGGAGGGTTATGGTCTGAGTGCAGGTAGATGGGACTAGCGGGAAGTATTTATTAAAAAAATAATAAAAAAGTTCGGCACGGACTTCAAGGGCCGAGATGGCCTGTTTCCGTGCAGTAATGGTTATATGATTATATGGTTATATGGAAAAGTGATGACATTTCAGGATGTGAAAAGCGACGAAATTTTAGCATAATAAAAGCGATGAAAATTCAGCGTGCAGAAGGCGACAAAAATTCAGCACGCGAAAACGACATAATATCAGGATGAATAAGGCGATGAAAATTCAGCACGCCAAAAGTGACGAAATTTCAGGACGTGAAAAGCGACGAAATATCAGCACACGAAAAGCGCAGAAATTTCAGCACACAAAAAGCGTCTAAAATTCAGCATGTGGAAAGCGACGAAACATCAGGACGCATAAAGCGACGAAATTTCAGAACGTGAAAAGCGGCGAAATTTCAGAACGTGAAAAGCAGCGAAATTTCAACACACGAAAAATGATGAAAATTCAGCATATGAAAAGCGACGAAAATTCAGCACGCAAAAAGAGAGGAACCTTCAGGACGTTAAAACCAACTAAAATTCTGCACGCGTAAAGTGACGAAAATTCAGCACGCGAAAATCGAAAAACCTTCAGGACGCGAAAAGCAACGGAAATTTCGCATGTGAAAAGTGACTAAATTTCAGAATGTGAAAAGTGACGAAAATTTTGCACGCGAAAAGCGATGAAAATTTAGCATGCAAAAAGCAAAAAAAATTCAGCACGCGAAAAGCAACGTAATATCAGGACGTGAAAGGCGAGGAAATTTCAGGACATGAAATCCGACTAAATTTCAGCACGGGAAAAGCGATGAAAATTCAGCTTGAGAAAAGCAACGAACCTTCAAGACGCGAAAAGCGATGAAAACGAAGCCTGTGAAAAGCGAGGAAAATTCAGCACGTTAAAAGTGACAAACCATCAGGACACGAAAAGCGACGATAATTGAGCACGTGAAAAGTGACGAAAATTCAGCAGGCAAAAAGTGACAAAAATTCAGCACGCAAAAAGCGACGAAAATTCAGCACGCGAAAAGTGACGAAATTTCAGGACGTGAAAAGCGACGAAATTTCAGTATACTAAAAGCGACGAAAATTCACCATGCGCAAAGCGACGAAATTTCAGCACGCGAAAAGCGACGATCCTTCAGGACGTGAAAAGTGACGAAAATTCAGCACGACAAGTGACGAAATTTCAGGACGTGAAAAGCGACGAAAAATCAGCACACGAAAAGCGCCGAAATTTCAACACACAAAAAGCGATGAAAATGCAGCATACGAAAAGTGACGAAATTACAGGATGCATTATGCGACGAAATTTCAGAACATGAAAAGCGCCGAATTTTGAGCAGACGACAAGTGGCGAAATTTCAGCACACAAAATGCGACGAAAATTCAGCATGCTGAAAGTGACGAAAATTCAGCACGCGTAAAGTGACTAAATTTCAGAACGTTAAAAGCGACGAAAATTTAGCACGTGAAAAGCGACGAAAATTATGCATGTGAAAAGCAACGAAAATTCAGCATGCGTAAAGCGACGAACCTTCAAGACGCGAAAAGCGTTGAAAATGAGGCACGTAAAAAGCGACGGAAATTCAGCACGCAAAAAGCGACGAAAATTCAGCACGCGAATAGTGATGAAATTTCAGGATGTGTAAAGCGACGGAATTTCAGCATACAAAAAGCGACGAAAATTCAGCATGCAAAAAGCGACAAAAATTCAGCACCTGAAAAGCGACGAAATATCAGCACACGAAAAGCGACGAAATTTCAGCACACAAAAGGCGACTAAAATCCAGCATGCGAAATGCGACAAAATTACAGGACACATAATGCGACGAAATTTCAGAACATGAAATGCGACGAAAATTCAGCACACGAAAAGAGAGGAACCTTCAGGACGTTAAAACCAACGAAGTTTCTGCACGTGTAAAGTGACGCAAATTCAGCACACGAAAAGCGACAAACCTTCAGGACGCGAAAAGCGACGGAAATTCCGCAAGCAAAAAGTGACTACATTTCAGAACGTTAAAAGCGACGACAATTTAGCACGCGAAAAGCGACGAAAATTAAGCATGCAAAAAGCTACAAAAATTCAGCACGCAAAAAGTGACGTAATATCAGGACGAATAAAGCAACGAAATTTCAGGATGTGTAAGGCGACGAAATTTCAGGACATGAAAGCCGACGAAAATTCAGCCTGTGAAAAGCGATCAAAATTCAAAATGTTACAAGTGACGAACCTTCAGGACACGAAAAGCGACGAAAATTCAGCACGCAAAAAGTGACTAAATTTCAGAACGTAAAAAGCATTCGAAAAGCGACGAACCTTCAAGACGCGAAAAGCAACGTAATATCAAGACGAATAAAGCGACAAAATTTCAGGATGTGAAAGGCGACGAAATTTCAGGACATTAAAGGCGACGAAATTTCAGCACGCGAATGACGAAAATTCAGCCTGTGAAAAGCGATGAAAATTCAGCATGTTAAAAGTGACGAACCTTCAGGACACGAAAAGCGACGGTAATTCAGCACGTGAAAAGTGACGAAAATTGAGCACACGAAATGCGACAAAGATTCTGCACGCCTAAAGTGATGAAATTTCAGGACGTGAAAAGCGATGAAATATCAGCACACGAAAAGCGACGAAAATTCAGCACGCAAAAAGTGACGAAATTTCAGAACATGAAAAGCGACGAAAATTAATCACGCAAAAAGCAACGAAAGTTCAGCACGCGTAAAGCAACTAATTTTCAGGACGGGAAAAGTGACGAAAATTTAGCACGCGAAAAGCGACGAAAATTCACCATGCGAAAAGCGACGAAATTTCAGCACGCGAAAAGCGACGATTCTTCAGGACGTGGAAAGTGATGAAAATTCAGCACGCCAAAAGTGACGACATTTCAGGACGTGAAAAGCACCGAAATTTCAGCAGATGAAAAGCGCCGAAATTTCAGCACACAAAAAGCGACGAAATTGCAGCACGCAAAAAGCGATGAAAATAAAGCACGCGAAAAGCGACGAAAATTCAGCACGGAAAAAGGCAATGAAATTTCAGGGCATGAAATGCGACAAAAATTCAGCCATGAAAAGCGATAAAAATTCAGCACGCGAAATTGACGAACATTCAGCATGCGTAAAATGACGAAATTTCGGAACCTGAAAAGCGACGAAATATCAGAACACGAAAAGTGTCGACATTTCAGCACACAAAATCGACGAAAATTCAGCATGCGAAAAGCGACGAAATTATAGGACACATAAAGCAATGAAATTTCAGAACATGAAAAGCAACTAAATTTCAGCACACGAAGAGCGCGGAAATTTCAGCACACAAAAAGTGACGAAACTTCAGCATGCGAAACACGACATAACATCAGGACGCATAAAGCGACTAAATTTCAGAACGTGTAAAGCGATGAAATTTCAGTACACGAAAAGGGACGAAAATTCAGCACACGAAAAGTGATGACATTTCATGACACGAAAGGCACCGAAAATTCAAAATGCCAAAAGCGACGTAAATTGAAGATGCGAAAAGCAACAAAAGTTCAGGATGCATGAAGCAACAAAATTTCAGGACACAAAAGCGACAAAATTTCGGCACACGAAAAGTGACGAATATTCAGGACACGAAAAGCGACAACAATTCAGCATGTGAAAAGCGACGATCCTTCAGGACTCGAAAAGCGACGAAAATTCAGCACGTAAAAAGTGACTACATTTCAGGACGTGAAAAGCGACAAAATTTCAGCACACGAAATGCGCCGAAATTTCAGCACACAAAAATCGATGAAAATTCAGCATGCGAAAAGCGACGAAACATCAGGACGCATAAAGCGAAATTTCAGAATGCGAAAAGCGATGAAACATCAGGACGCATAAAGCGACGAAATTTAAAGACGTGAAAAGCGCCGAAATTTCAGCAAGCGAATTGCGACAAATATTCAGCACGCGAAAAGAGAGGAACTTTCAGGACACGAAAAGCGATGAAAATGAAAGCATGCGAAAACCAACGAAAATTCAGCACGTGAAAATATACGAAAATTCAGCATGCGAAAATCAACGAAAATTCAGCATGCGAAATGCGACGGAAATTCAGCATTCGAAAAGCGACAAACTTTCAGGACGCGAAAAGCGATGAAAATGAAGCACGCGAAAAGCGACAAAAATTCAGTATGTGAAAAGTGACAAAAATTCAGCATTAGAAAAGCGATGAAAATTCAGGACCCATAAAGCGACGAAATTACACGACGTGAAAAGCAACGAAATTTCAGCATACGAAAAGCGACGAAAATTCAGCATGCGAAAAGCTACAAAAATTCAGCACGCGAAAAGCGACGAAAATTCAGCATGCAAAAATTGACGAAACTTCAGCACACGAAAAGAGAGGAACCTTCAGGACGTGAAAAGCAATGAAAATGAAGCACGCGAAAAGTGACAAAAATTCTGCATACAAAAAGTGACGAAAATTCAGCACCTGAAAAGCGACGTAAATTCTCGACGCGAAATGCGATGAAACATCAGGACTCAAAAAGCGAATAAATTCAGGACATGAAAAGCGACTACATATCTGCACGCGAAAAGCGACGAAAATTCAGCACGTGAAAAGTGACGGATCTACAGGATGCGAAAAGCGACGAAAAGCGATGAAAATTCAGCATGCGAAATGTGACGAAATTTCAGCATTCGAAATGCGACGAACCTTCAGGACGCGATGAAAATGAAGCACGTGAAATGCAATGGAAATTCAGCATTCGAAAAATGACAACGATTCAGCAGGTGAAAAGCAACAAAAATTCAGTACACTAAAAGCGATGTAAATTCAGGATGCGAAATGCGCTGAAACATCAGGATGCATAAAGCGACGGAATTTCAGGATGTGAAAAGCAACTAAATTTCAGCAAGAGTAAAGCGACGAACCTTCAGGACGCGATGAAAATGAAGCACGCAAAAACCAACAAGATTCAGTACGTGAAAAGTGACGAAAATTCAGCACGAGAAAGGCGACAAACCAGGATGCGAAAAGTAACGAAAATTCCGCACGCGAAAACCAACGAAATTTCAGCATGCGATAAGCGACCAAAAATTTCGCATGCAAAATGCTACGAAAATTCAGCATTCGAAAATCGACAAACCTTCAGGAAGCGAAAAGCGATGAAAATGAAATGCGTAAAGCGACGAAAATTCAGCATGCGAAAAGTGACAAAAATTCAGCACATGAAAAGCGACGAAAATTCAGCACACGAAAAGCTATGTAAATTCAGGACGCGAAATGTGATGAAACTTCAGGACGCATAAAGCGACGAAATTTCAGGATGTGAAAAGCAACGAAATTTCAGCAAGAGAAAAGTGACGAACCTTCAGGACGCGATGAAAATGAAGCAGGCAAAAACGAACAAAATTCAGCATGTGGAAAGTGATGAAAATTCAGCACGCGAAAGGCGACAAACCAGGATGCAAAAAGTAACGAAAATTCCGCACGCGAAAACCAACGAAATTTCTGCATGCGATAAGCGACGAAAATTTAGCATGCGAAATGCTACGAAAATTCAGCATTCGAAAATCGACTAACCTTCAGGAAGCGAAAAGCGATGAAAATGAAACGCGAAAAGCGACGAAAATTCAGCATGCGAAAAGTGACAAAAATTCAGCACATGAAAAGCGACGAAAATTCAGCACACGAAAAGCAATGTAAATTCAGGACGCGAAATGCGATGAAAGATCAGGACGCATAAAGCGACGAAATTTCAGGATGTGAAAAGCAACGAAATTTCAGCAAAAGAAAAGTGACTAAAATTCAACACATGAAAAGTGACGTAAATTCAGGACATGAAATGCGATGAAACATCAGTACGCATAAAGCGACGAAATTTCAGGACGTGATAAGCGACGAAATTTCAGCAAGCGAAAAGCGACGAAAATTCTACATGCAAAAAGACAAGAATCTTCAGGGCGAGAAAAGCGATGAAAGTGAAGCACGCGAAAACCAACGAAAATTCAGCCTGCGAAAAGGGACGAAAATTCAGCATGCGAAAAGCTACAAACCTTCAGGATGCGAAAAATGACAACAAATCAGCATGCAAAAAGCGACAAAAATTCACCAGGCAAAAAATGACGAATTTCAGAACGTGAAAAGCGCCGAAAATTCAGCACACGAAAAGCAACGAAAATGAAGCACGCAAAAACCAACAAAAATTCAGCACGTGAAAAGTGACGAAAATTCAGCACGCTAAAGGCGACAAACCTTCAGGATGCGAAAAGTAACGAAAATTCCGCACGCAAATACCAACGAAAAGTCAGCATGCGATAAGCGACGAAAATTTAGCATGCAAAATGCTATGAAAATTCAGCATTCGAAAATCGACAAACCTTCAGGACGCGAAAAGCGATGAAAATGAAACACGCGAAAAGCGACGAAAATTCAGCATGCGAAAAGTGACAAAAATTCAGGTCATGAAAAGCGACGAAAATTCAGCACATGAAAAGCGATGTAAATTCAGGACGCGAAATGTGATGAAACATCAGGACGCATAAAGCGACGAAATCTCAGGATGTGAAAAGCAACGAAATTTCAGCAAGAGAAAAGTGACTAAAATTCAACACATGAAAAGCGACGTAAATTCAGGACATGAAATGCGATGAAATATCATGATGCATAAAGCGACGAAATTTCAGGACGTGATAAGCGACGAAATTTCAGCAAGTGAAAAGCGACGAAAATTCCACATGCAAAAAGACAAGAATCTTCAGGGCGAGAAAAGCGATGAAAATGAAGCACGCGAAAACCAACGAAAATTCAGCCTGCGAAAAGGGACGGAAATTCAGCATGCGAAAAGCTACAAACCTTCAGGATGTGAAAAATGACAACAAATCAGCATGCGAAAAGCGACAAAAATTCACCACGCAAAAAAAGACGAATTTCAGAACGTGAAAAGCGCCGAAAATTCAGCACACGAAAAGCAACGAAAATTCTGCATGCGAAAAGCTACAAAAATTCAGCACGCGAAAAGCGACGAAAATTCAGCATGCAAAAATCGACGAAACTTCAGCACACGAAAAGAGAGGAAACCTCAGGACGCGAAAAGCAATAAAAATGAAGCACGCAAAAAACAACAAAAATTCAGCACGTGAAAAGTGACAAAAATTCATCACGCGAAAGGCGACAAACCTTCAGGATGCGAAAAGTAATGAAAATTCCGTACGCGAAAACCAGCGAAAATTCAACATGCGATAAGCGACGATAATTTAGCATGCGAAATGCTACAAAAATACAGGATTCGAAAATCGACAAACCTTCAGGACGCGAAAAGCGATGAAAATGAGGCACGCGAAAATCGACGAAAATTCAGCATGCGAAAAGTGACAAAAATTCAGCACACGAAAAGCGACGAAAATTCAGCATGTGAAAAGCGACGAAAATTCACCACGCGAAAAGTGACGATATTTCAGATCGTGAAAAGCGCCGAAAATTCAGCACACGACAAGCGACGAAAATTCAGCATGAGATAAGCGATGAAAATTCAGGACGCATAAAGCGACGAAATTTCTGGACGTGAAAAGCGACGAAATTTTAGCAAGCGCAAAGCGATGAAAATTTTACACCCAAAAAGAGAAGCACACGATTAGCAACGAAAATTCAGCATGCGAAAAGCTACAAAAATTCAGAATGTGGAAAGTGACGAAAATTCAGCACGTGAAAGGCGACAAACCTTCAGGATGTGAAAAGTAATGAAAATTCCGCACGCGAAAACCAGTGAAAATTCAGCATGCGAAAAGTGCCGAAAATTCAGCACACGAAAAGCGACGTAAATTCAGGACGCGAAATGCGATGAAACATCAGGACGCATAGAGCGACGAAATTTCAGGACGTGAAAGGCAACGAAATGTCAGCAAGCGAAAAGCGACAAAAATTCAGACTGCGTAAAGCGATGAAAATTCAGCACATGAAAAGCGACGAAAATTCAGCACGCGAAATGCAAAGAAAATTCAGCATGTGAAAAGTGAGGAAAATTCAGCATGCGAATAGCTACAAAAATTCAGCACGCGAAACGCGACAAAACTTTAGCACGCGAAAAGAGAGGAACCTTCAGGATGTGAAAAGTAACGAAAATTCCGCACGCGAAGACCAACGAAAATTCAGCACGGGAAAAGCGACGAACCTTCAGGACGCGAAAATTCAGCATGCGAAAATCGACGAAAATTCAGCATGAGGAAAGCGACGAAAATTCAGCATGTGAAAAGTGACGAAACTTCAGGACACAAAAAGTGATGAAAATGAAGCACGCGAAAAGCGACATAAATGGAGCACGTGAAAAGCGACGAAAATTCAGCATGCGAAAAGCTACAAAAATTCAGCACGCAAAAAGCGACGAAAATTCACCATGTGAAAAGCGACGAACATTCAGCACACGAAAAGCGTCGAACCTTCAGGATGTGAAAAGTGATGAAAATTCGGGGCGCTATAAGTGACGAAAATTCAGGACATGAAATGTGACAAAAATTTCGGACGTGAAATGCTACTAATTTTCAGGACGCAAAAACGATGAAAATTCAGCACGAGAAAAGTGACGAAAATTCAGCATGCGAAAAGCGATGAACTTTCAGGACGTGAAAAGCGAAGAAAATACGGCACGGAAAAGTGACGAAATTTCACAATGTGAAAATCGATGAAAATTCAGCATGTGAAAAGCGACGAACATTCGGGACGCATAAAGCGACAAAATTTCAGAACACGAAATGCGACGAAAATTCAGCAAGCGAAAAGCTATAACAATTCAGGACGCGAAAAGCGATCAAAATGATGCACGTGAAAACCAACGTAAATTCAGGTCGCGAAATGTGATGAAAATTAAGCATTCAAAAAGCGATGAAAATTCAGCATGTGAAAAGTGACGAACCAGGATGCTAAAAGCGATGAAAATTCAGCACGCGAAAAGTGGCAAATATTCAGCATGCGAAAAGCGACGAATATTCAGCATACGAAAAGCGACGAAACTTCAAGACGTGAAATTTCAGCAAGCGAAAAGCGACAACAATTCACACTGAGAAAAGCGATGAAAATTAAGCATGTGAAAAGCTACAAAAATTCAGCACGTGAAACGCGACGAAAAATCAGCATGCAAAAAGCGATAAAAATTCAGGACACATAAAGCGACGAAATTTCAGAACGAGGAAAGCGGCAAAATTTCAGCACACGAAAATCGCCGAAAATTCAGCAAGCGAAACGCGACAAAACTTTAGCATGCGAAAAGACAGGAACCAGGATGTGAAAAGTAACGAAAATTCCGCACGCGAAGACCAACGAAAATTCAGCACGGGAAAAGCGACGAACCTTCAGGACGCGAAAATTCAGCATGCGAAAATCGACGAAAATTCAGCATGAGGAAAGCGACGAAATTCAGCATGCAAAAAGTGACGAACCTTCAGGACACGAAAAGCGATGAAAATGAAGCACGCGAAAAGCGACATAAATGAAGGACGTGAAAAGCGACCAAAATTCAGCATGCGAAAAGCTACAAAAACTCAGCACGCAAAAAGCGACGAAAATTCAGCACAAGAAAAGTGACAAAAATTCAGGACGCATAAAGCGACGAAATTTCAGGACATGAAAATCAACGAAATTTCATCACACGAAAAGCGATGAAAATTCATCCTGCTAAAAGCGATGAAAATTCAGCACGTGAAAAGTGACGAACCTTCAGGATGCCAAAAGTGACAAAAATTCAGCACGTGAAAAGCGACGAAAATTCAGGGCCTGAAAGTCGACAAAAATTCAAAATGCCAACAGCTACATAAATCCAGGACAAGAAAAGCGACTAAATTTCAGGATGCATAAAGCGTCAAAATTACAGGACGCGATAAGCGACAACATTTGAGCACAGGTAAAGTGACGAAACTTCAGCATGTGAAAAGCGACGAAAATTAAGCACACGAAAAGCAACGAACCTTCAGGATGCGAAAAGCGATGAAAATTCGGGACGCTAAAAGTGACGAAAATTCAGAACATGAAATGTGACAAAAATTCAGGACGTGAAATGCAACTAATTTTCAGGGCACAAAAAGCGACGAAAATTCAGCACATGAAAAGTGACGAACATTCAGCACGCGAAAAGCGACGAACTTTCAGGATGTGAAAAGCGACAAAAATTCAGCACGGAAAAGTGACGAAAATTCAGCATACGAAAAGCGACGAAAATTCAGGACGCGAAAAGCAACGAAACACCAGGAGGCATACAGCGACGAAAATTCAGCATGCGAAAAACGACGAAAATTCAGGGTACAAAAAGCAACAAAAGTCCAGGACGCATGAAGCGATAAAATTTCAGGACACTAAAAGTGACAAAATTTCGGCATACAAAAAGTGACGAACCTTCAGGACGTGAAAAGCGACGAAATTGCAACACACAAAAAAGCGCCGAAATTTCAGCACACATAAAGCGACGAAAATTCAGCATGTGAAAAGCGACGAAAAGTCAGCACAAGAAAATTGATGATAATTCAGGACGCCAAAGGCGCCGAAAATTCAAAACGCCAAAGGCGACGTAAATTCAGGGCATGAAAAGCGACAAAATAGTGAGATTAAACGAGAACTTACCAGTTTGATCTTTATTTTATGAGGAGTTACGACGAAGAAGACCCCGTCCAGGCGCACACGCGTCAATCTTCAAAGCAGCGGTGTGAAATCACAGATAATAATTACCGAAGCATAATAGTAAGATAAGTGAGAAAAACATAACTCTGATCTTTATGAGGGTGGGAGCGGAGGGCACGTAGTCCGTCATCGTAACTCCTCATAAAATAAAGATCAAACTTCAAACTGGTAAATTTTCGTTTAATCTCACTATTTTACTTCGGAGTCACGTGAGTGACTACGTGAAGATTTCAAAGCTCTGTGATTTCATGCCCTACATTCAAATCCAGGCGTCTCACTGCATTGATTGACTCTGAATGAGTGAAAACAATCAATAATATATAACCATAACATTGATGCAATCAGTTAATGGTTTATTTATCATAACAAAATTTTTTCCCCTTTATCCCAGAGGGGAACTTAACACTGAATACAAAACAGCACCACCCCAGGTTCTGCAATTTCTTTATGGTAATACTTGTGAAACATCTGTTCACCTGCCCATCCTGCGGCCGCGAGGATATGGTCTATTGGGACGTCCAAAACCCTGGCCGCCGATGTTGATGCCGCCCTGGTGGAATGAGATTTAAATTTGTCAGTATCAATCCCTGCATCAACCAGCACCTGCTTCAGCCACCTTGAGATAGTCTGCACTGACACTTTCTTATGTGTTTTTTTATGGCTGATAAAGAATGCTGATTCTTCACCTCTTAAGTTCCTGGTGGCGTCAATGTAACATCTTAAATGTGACACTACACATAGTCTTGGGTCGGTAGGATATGCTGAAAAAACCAACTTACACCCCGTGACTCCAGGTCTGCTCTATTTGAGTAAATCATAGACATAGAATGTAACGGCATCTGCTGCCACTACCATCCTATCTATTCGTAATTTCTGCAATGTTCGCACTCTCTGTGCTGAAACTAGTGCCATGAGCATAATGGTATCCTTGGCCAAAGACAGAGCTCAAATTGGAGTCCATTGACGAAGTAACATCAGCACATCCCTCACATTCCAGATTTCTGTATACCTGGGTCTAGGAGGCTTGGAATTGAAAATTCCCTTCATAAGCCTCCAGACCAAAGGGTGTGATCCTACAAGATATTGTTCTGACTCCCTCCATATATGCAGAGAGGGCACTTCTTGCAGTATTGATAGCACTATAACTTAATTTCAAATCAAAATAGAGAGTTAACAGAAACTCTAACACTTCTGGGATGTTTGCAGTGTGATATGAAATATTCTGCCTTAAGCAAAACACCTCCCATTTTCTCATGTAAGAAATGTACTTCTTTTGGGTACTATTCCTCCAGGCTGCTGCAATAACATCCACCGTACGCTCTGATAGTCCTCTTGCGAGATATGGCCTCCTTGGAACCTGCAAATCAACAAACCAATATGATCATGTAAAGGATGCGAATCACCAGTTACAGGGTGCACAAGTAGGGTTTCTTGTTTAGGAATAACCATAAGACGCTTTGTGATCATTTTTAACACCAATGGGTACCATGGTTGTGTAGGCCAATCTGGTACCACGAATACTCCTGAAGCAGAGTCCTGCTTGATCTTTTCTAGACACCTACTAATGAGACAAAATGGAGGATATGCATACAAAAACATTCCACCCCAATGTAGCGAGAATGCATCCACCGCTGTTGCAACAGGATCTTGTTCCCATGAAACATATTAGGTAATTGGTGGATAAGTCTAGATGCAAACAAGTTAATTTCTGGCATCCCAAATTGCGCAACTATTTTATTAAAGTTGTCACGATTTAACATCCATTCTGTATTGTCATTGAATTTACGTGACCTGGTGTCTGCGATTATGTTGAATCTACCTGGTAGGTAGATTACCGAAAGCCAAATGTTTCTGCTAATATACCAGTTCCAGATAATGTTTGCCAATCTATCACAAGATTCTGACTTGATTCCACCCATGTGATTAACATACACTACAGCCGTAGTGTTGTCAATCTGAACCTGTACATGCAAGTTTTGCACATTAGAGCAATAACCTTTAAGCCCATAAAATGTACCTAACAGTTCTAGGTAATTGATCCCATGTGCTTGGAACACATGGTACTTCTTCCACATTCCATCTGCCTCCAAAGCGACGAAAATTCACCATGCGAAAAGCGACGAAATTTCAGCACGTGAAAAGCTACGATCCTTCAGGACGTGAAAAGTGATGAGAATTCAGCATGACAAGTGACGAAATTTCAGGACGTGAAAAGCGACGAAATATCAGCACACGAAAAGCGACGAAATTTCAACACACAAAAAGCGATGAAAATTCAGCATACGACAAGTGACGAAATTACAGGACGCATTATGCGACGAAATTTCAGAACATGAAAAGCGCCGAATTTTGACCAGACGACAAGCGCCGAAATTTCAGCACACAAAATGCGACGGAAATTCAGCATGCTGAAAGTGACGAAAATTCAGCAGGCGAAAAGAGAGGAACATTCAGGACGTTAAAACTAACGAAAATTCAGCATGCGTAAAGTGACAAAAATTCAGCACGCGTAAAGCGACTAAATTTCATAACGTTAAAAGCGACGAAAATTTAGCACGCGAAAAGCGCCGAAAATTATGCATGCGAAAAGCAACGAAAATTCAGCATGCGAAAAGCGACGAGCCTTCAAGACGCGAAAAGCGTTGAAAATGAGGCACGTAAAAAGCGACGAACATTCAGCTTGCGAAAAGTGACGAAATTACAGGACGCATGAAGCAACGACATTTTAGAACGTGAAAAGCGACGAA
The DNA here is from genome assembly GCA_038087875.1 of Malacoraja senta. Lineage (NCBI taxonomy): Eukaryota > Metazoa > Chordata > Chondrichthyes > Rajiformes > Rajidae > Malacoraja > Malacoraja senta. The sequence goes on from JAXLNO010004803.1 coordinate 467,816, forward strand.
ATTTCAGCACACGAAAAGCAACAAACATTCAGCACACGAAAAGTGACGAAAATTCTGCACACAAAAAGCGACGAACATTCAGCACACGAAAAGCGACGTAATATCAGGACAAATAAAGCGACGTAATTTCAGGACGTGAAAGGTGACGAAATATCAGGACATGAAAGGCGACGAAATTTCAGCACACTAAAAGCGACGAAAAATTCACTATGCGAAAAGCGACAAAAATTCAGCATGAAAAAAGTGGCGAAATTTCAGGACGTGAAAAGCGACGAAATTTCAGCTTAATAAAAGCGACGAAAATTCACCATGTGAAAAGCGACGAAAATTCAGTACGCGGAAAGTGACGATCCTTCAGGACGTGAAAAGCGATGAAATATCAGCACTCGAAATAATAAAAATTCAGCACGCAAAAAGTGACGAAAATTCAGCACGCGAATAGTGATGAAATTTCAGGACGTGTAAAGCGACGGAATTTCAGCATACAAAAAGCGACCAAAATTCAGCATGCAAAAAGCGACTAAAATCAGCACGCGGAAAGCGACAATATCAGGACGAATAAGGCGACGAAACTTCATCACACAAAAAGCGACGATCCTTCAAGACGTGAAAAGCGATGATCCTTCAGGATGTGAAAGGCGAAGACAATTCAGCACGCCAAAAGTGACGGAATTTCAGGACCTGAAAAGCGACGAAATATCAGCACACGAGAAGCGACGAAATCTCAGCATGCAAAAGGCGACTAAAATCCAGCATTCGAAATGCGACGAAATTACAGGACACATAATGCAACGAAATTTCAGAACATGAAAAGTGACGAAATTTCAGCACACGAAAGTGCCGAAATTTCAGCACAAAAAAAGCGACGAAAATTCACCATGCGGAAAGCGACGAAACATCAGGACGCATAAAGCGACAAAATATCAGCACGCCTAAAGGGACGAAATTTCAGGACGTGAAAAGCGACAAACATTCAGCACATGAAAAGTGACGAACCCTCAGGACGGGAAAGGCGACGAAAATTAAAAATGTCAAAAGGAACATAAATTCAAGTTGCAAAATGCGACAAAAGTTCAGGATGCATGAAGCGACAACATTTCAGGAGACGAACAGGGACAAAATTTCAGTACACGAAAAGTGACGAACCTTCAGGACGTGAAAAGCGATGAAAATTCAGCACGTGAAAAGCGACAAAAATTCTGCACGTGAAAAGCGACGAAATTTCAGCACACTAAAAGTGATGAAAATTCACCATGCGAAAAGCGACGAAAATTCAGCACGCAAAAAGTGACGAAATTTCAGAACATGAAAAGCGCCGAAAATTAAGCACGCGAAAAGCAACGAAAATTCAGCACGCGTAAAGCAACTAAATTTCATAACGTTAAAAGCGACGTAAGATTAGCACGCGAAAAGCGACGAAAATTAAGCAGGCGAAAAACAACGAAAAGTCAGAATGCGAAAAGCGACGAACCAAGACGCGAAATGCGATGAAAATGAGGCACGCTAAAAGCGACGGAAATTCTGCATGCAAAAAGTGACAAAAATTCAGCACACGAAAAGCGACGTTATATCTGGACGAATAAAGCAACGAAATTTCAGGACGTGAAAGGCGACGACATTTCAGGACATGAAAGGCGACGAAATTTCAGCACACGAAATGCGGCGAAATTTTAGAACATGAAAAGCGACGAAATTTCAGCACACGAAAAGCGACGGACATTCAGCACGCGAAAAATGACGAACCTTCAGGACGCGAAAAGCGATGATAATTCAGCACGTGAAAAGTGACCAAAATTCAGCACGCGAAAAGCGACCAACATTCAGCATGCGAAAAGCGACGAAATTACAGGACGCATGATGCAACGAAATTTTAGAACGTGAAAAGCGACGAAATTTCAGCACATGAAAAGCGACAAACATTCAGCACGCGAAAAATGACGAACCTTCTGCACGCGAAAAGCAACGAAATTTCAGGACGTGAAAAGCGACGAAATTTCAGCACACTAAAAGTGATGAAAATTCACCATGCGAAAAGCGACGAAAATTCAGCACGCAAAAAGTGACGATCCTTCAGGACGTGAAAAGCGATGAAATTTCAGGACGTGTAAAGCGACGAAATTTCAGCATACAAAAAGCGACGAAAATTCAGCATTCAAAAAGCGACAAAAATTCAGCACCTGAAAAGCGACGAAATATCAGTACACGAAAAGCGACGAAATTTCAGCATACAAAAGGCGACTAAAATCCAGCATGCGAAACGCGACAAAATTACAGGACACATAATGCGACGAAATTTCAGAACATGAAATGCGACGAAAATTCAGCACATGAAAAGAGAGGAACCTTCAGGACGTTAAAACCAACGAAGTTACTGCACGTGTAAAGTGACGCAAATTCCTCACACGAAAAGCGACAAACCTTCAGGACGCGAAAAGCGACGGAAATTCCGCAAGCGAAAAGTGACTACATTTCAGAACGTTAAAAGCGACGACAATTTAGCACGCGAAAAGCGACGAAAATTAAGCATGCAAAAAGCTACAAAAATTCAGCACGCTAAAAGCGATTTAATATCAGGATGAATAAAGCGACGAAATTTCAGGACATGTAAGGTGACGAAATTTCAGGACATGAAAGCCGACGAAAATTCAGCCTGTGAAAAGCGATCAAAATTCAGCACGTTACAAGTGACGAACCTTCAGGACACGAAAAGCGACGGTAATTCAGCACGTGAAAAGTGACGAAAATTCAGCACACGAAATGCGACAAAGATTCTGCACGCCTAAAGTGACGAAATTTCAGGACGTGAAAAGCGATGAAATATCAGCACACGAAAAGCGACAAAAATTCAGCACGCAAAAAGTGACGAAATTTCAGAACATGAAAAGCGACGAAAATTAATCACGCGAAAAGCGACGAAAGTTCAGCACGCGTAAAGCAACTAATTTTCAGGACGGGAAAAGTGACAAAAAATTAGCACGCGAAAAGCGACGAAAATTCACCATGCGATAAGTGAGGAAATTTCAGCACGTGAAAAGCGACGATTCTTCAGGACGTGGAAAGTGATGAAAATTCAGCACGCCAAAAGTGACGAAAGTTCAGGACGTGAAAAGCAACGAAATTTCAGCAGATGGAAAGCGCCGAAATTTCAGCACACAAAAAGCGGCGAAATTGCAGCACGCGAAAAGCGATGAAAATAAAGCACGCGAAAAGCGACGAAAATTCAGCATGGAAAAAGGCGATGAAATTTCAGGACATGAAAGGCGACAAAAATTCAGCCGGTGAAAAGCGATAAAAATTCAGCACGCAAAATTGATGAACATTCAGCACGCGTAAAATGACGAAATTTCGGAACCTGAAAAGCGACGAAATATCAGAACACGAAAAGTGCCGAAATTTCAGCACACAAAATCGACGAAAATTCAGCATGCGAAAAGCGACGAAATTATAGGACACATAAAGCGATGAAATTTCAGAACATGAAAAGCAACTAAATTTCAGCACACGAAGAGCGCGGAAATTTCAGCACACAAAAAGTGATGAAACTTCAGCATTCGAAACGCGACATAACATCAGGACACATAAAGCGACGAAATTTCAGAACGTGTAAAGCGATGAAATTTCAGCACACGAAAAGCGACGAAAATTCAGCAAACGAAAAGTGATGACATTTCATGACGTGAAAGGCACCGAAAATTCAAAATGCCAAAAGCGACGTAAATTGAAGATGCGAAAAGCAACAAAAGTTCAGGATGCATGAAGCAACAAAATTTCAGGACACAAAAGCGACAAAATTTCGGCACACGAAAAGTGACGAACCTTCAGGACACAAAAAATGACAACAATTCAGGATGTGAAAAGCGACGATCCTTCAGGACGTGAAAAGCGACAAAAATTCAGCACGCAAAAAGGGACGAAATTTCAGAACGTGAAAAGCGACGAAAATTCATCACAAGAAAAGCGACGAAAACTCAGCACACGAAAAGTGACAGAATTTCAGGACGTGAAAATCGATTAAATTTCAGCATACTAAAAGCAACGATAATTCAGCTCGCAAAAAGTGACGAACCTTCAGGATGCGAAAAGCAACGAAAATTCAGCAGCCGAAAAGTGACGAACCTTCAGGACACGAAAAGCGACAACAATTCAGCATGTGAAAAGCGACGATCCTTCAGGACTCGAAAAGCGACGAAAATTCAGCACGCAAAAAGTGACTACATTTCAGGACGTGAAAAGCGAAAAAATTTCAGCACACGAAAAGCGCAGAAATTTCAGCACACAAAAATCGACGAAAATTCAGCATGCGAAAAGCAACGAAACATCAGGATGCATAAAGCAAAATTTCAGAATGCGAAAAGCGATGAAACATCAGGACGCATAAAGCGACGAAATTTCAAGACGTGAACAGCGCCGAAATTTCAGCAAGCGAATTGCGACGAATATTCAGCACGCGAAAAGAGAGGAACTTTCAGGACACGAAAAGCGATGAAAATGAAAGCACGCGAAAAGCAACGAAAAATCAGCACGTGAAAAGTGACGAAAATTCAGCACGTGAAAGGCGACAAACCAAGATGCGAAAAGAAACGAAAATTCAGCACGCGAAAATTTACGAAAATTCAGCATGCGAAAATCGACGGAAATTCAGCATGCGAAATGTGACGGAAATTCAGCATTCGAAAAGCGACGAACTTTCAGGACGCGAAAAGCGATGAAAATGAAGCACGCGAAAAGCGACAAAAATTCAGTATGTGAAAAGTGACAAAAATTCTGCATACAAAAAGTGACGAAAATTCAGCACATGAAAAGCGACGTCATTTCAGGACGCGAAATGCGATGAAACATCAGGACTCATTAAGCGAATAAATTTCAGGACATGAAAAGCGACTAAATTTCTGCACGCGAAAAACAACGAAAATTCAGCACATGAAAAGCGACGAAAATTCACCATTAGAAAAGCGATGAAAATTCAGGACGCATAAAGCGACGAAAATTCAGCATGCGAAAAGCTACAAAAATTCAGCACGCGAAAAGCGACGAAAATTCAGCATGCAAAAATTGACGAAACTTCAGCACACGAAAAGAGAGGAACCTTCAGGACGTGAAAAGCAATGAAAATGAAGCACATGAAAAGTGACAAAAATTCTGCATACAAAAAGTGGCGAAAATTCAGCACATGAAAAGCGACGTAAATTCTGGACGCGAAATGCGATGAAACATCAGGACTCAAAAAGCGAATAAATTCAGGACATGAAAAGCGACTAAATTTCTGCACGCGAAAAACGACGAAAATTCAGCACGTGAAAAGTTACGGATCCACAGGATGAAAAAGCGACGAAAAGCGATGAAAATTCAGCATGCGAAATGTGATGAAATTTCAGCATTCGAAAAGCGACGAACCTTCAGGACGCGATGAAAATGAAGCACGTGAAAAGCAATGGAAATTCAGCATACGAAAAATGACAATGATTCAGCAGGTAAAAAGCGACAAAAATTCAGCACACGAAAAGCGATGTAAATTCAGAATGCAAAATGCGCTGAAACATCAGGACGCATAAAGCGACGAAATTTCAGGATGTGAAAAGCAACGAAATTTCAGCAAGAGTAAAGCGACGAACCTTCAGGACGCGATGAAAATGAAGCACGCAAAAACCAACAAAATTCATCACTTGAAAAGTGACGAAAATTCAGCACGTGAAAACCAACGAAATTTCAGCATGCGATAAGCGAAGAAAATGTAGCATGCGAAATGCTACGAAAATTCAGCATTCGAAAATCGACAAACCTTCAGGAAGTGAAAAGCTATGAAAATGAAACGCGAAAAGCGACGAAAATTCAGCATGCGAAAAGTGACAAAAATTCAGCACATGAAAAGCGATGAAAATTCAGCACACGAAAAGCGATGTAAATTCAGGACGCGAAATGCGATGAAACATCAGGACGCATAAAGCGACGAAATTTCAGGATGTGAAAAGCAACGAAATTTCAGCAAGAGAAAAGTGACTAAAATTCAACACATGAAAAGTGACGTAAATTCAGGACATGAAATGCGATGAAAGATCAGTACGCATAAAGCGACGAAATTTCAGGACGTGATAAGCGACGAAATTTCAGCAAGCGAAAAGCGACGAAAATTCTACATGCAAAAAGACAAGAATCTTCAGGGTGAGAAAAGCGATGAAAATGAAGCACGCGAAAACCAACGAAAATTCAGCCTGCGAAAAGGGACGAAAATTCAGCATGCGAAAAGCTACAAACCTTAAGGATGCGAAAAATGACAACAAATCAGTATGCGAAAAGTGACAAAAATTCACCACGCAAAAAATGACGAATTTCAGAACGTGAAAAGCGCCGAAAATTCAGCACACGAAAAGCAACGAAAATGAAGCACGCAAAAACCAACAAAAATTCAGCACGTGAAAAGTGACGAAAATTCAGCACGCGAAAGGCGACAAACCTTCAGGATGCGAAAAGTAACGAAAATTCCGCACGCAAAAAACAACGAAAATTCAGCATGCGATAAGCGACGAAAATTTAGCATGCGAAATGCTACGAAAATTCAGCATTCGAAAATCGACAAACCTTCAGGACGCGAAAAGCGATGAAAATGAAACACGAGAAAAGCGACGAAAATTCAGCATGCGAAAAGTGACAAAAATTCAACACATGAAAAGCGACGTAAATTCAGGACATGTAATGCGATGAAACACCAGGACGCATAAAGCGACGAAATTTCAGGACGTGATAAGCGACGAAATTTCAGCAAGCGAAAAGCGACGAAAATTCTACATGCAAAAAGACAAGAATCTTCAGGGCGAGAAAAGCAATGAAAATGAAGCACGCGAAAACCAACGAAAATTCAGCCTGTGAAAAGGGACAGAAATTCAGCATGCGAAAAGCTACAAACCTTCAGGATGCGAAAAATGACAAAAAAATCAGCATGCGAAACGCGACAAAAATTCACCACGCAAAAAAAGACGAATTTTAGAACGTGAAAGGCGCCGAAAATTCAGCACACGAAAAGCAACGAAAATTCAGCATGCGAAAAGCTACAAAAATTCAGCACGCGAAAAGCGATGAAAATTAAGCATGCAAAAATCGACGAAACTTCAGCACACGAAAAGAGAGGAACCCTCAGGACGCGAAAAGCAATAAAAATGAAGCACGCAAAAAACAACAAAAATTCAGCACGTGAAAAGTGACAAAAATTCAGCACGCAAAAGGCAACAAACCTTCAGGATGCGAAAAGTAACGAAAATTCCGCACGTGAAAACCAGCGAAAATTCAACATGCGATAAGCGACGAAAATTTAGCATGCGAAATGCTACAAAAATTCAGCATTCGAAAATCGACAAACCTTCAGTACGCGAAAAGCGATGAAAATGAAGCACGTGAAAAGCGACGAAAATTCAGCATGCGAAAAGTGACAAAAATTCAGCACACGAATAGCAACGAAAATTCAGCATGTGAAAAGCGACGAAAATTCTCCACGCGAAAAGTGACGAAATTTCAGATCGTGAAAAGCGCCGAAAATTCAGCACACGACAAGCGACGAAAATTCAGCATGAGAAAAGTGATGAAAATTCAGGACGCATAAAGCGACGAAATTTCAGGACATGAAAAGCGACGAAATTTCAGCAAGCGATGAAAATTTTACACCCAAAAAGAGAGGGACCAGGACGCGAAAAGCGATGAAAATGAAGCATGCGAAAACCAATGAAAATTCAGCATGGAAAGGGACGAAAATTCAGCACGTGAAAAGCTACAAACCTTCAGGAAGCGAAAAGTGACGAAAAATTCCGCCAGCGAAAACCAATGAAAATTCAGCATGCGAAATGCAACAAAAATTCAGAACGCGAAAAGCAATGAAAATGAAGCACGCGATGAACATTCAGGACGTGAAAAGCGACGAAAATTCGGCACGGAAAAGTGACGAAATTTCAGAACATGAAAAGCGATGAAAATTCAGCATGCGAAAAGCGACGAAAATTCGGGACGCATAAAGCGACAAAATTTCAGAATCAAAAAAGCAACAAAATTTCAGCACACGAAATGCGATGAAAATTCAGCAAGCGAAAAGCGATAAAAATTCAGGACGCGAAAAGCGATCAAAATGATGCACGTGAAAACCAACGTAAATTCAGGACGCGAAATGCGATGAAAATTAAGCATTCAAAAAGCGATGAAAATTCAGCATGTGAAAAGTGACGAACCAGGATGCTAAAAGCGATGAAAATTCAGCACGCGAAAAATGGCAAATATTCAGCATGCGAAAAGCAACGAAAATTCAGCATGCGAAAAGCGACGAAACTTCAAGACGCGAAAATTCAGCACGCGAAAAGTGACGAGATTTCAGAACGTGAAAAGCGGCGAAAATTCAGCATACGAAAATCGATGAAAATTCAGCATGAGGAATGCGACAAAAATTCAGCATGCAAAAAGTGACGAACCTTCAGGACACGAAAAGTGATGAAAATGAAGCACGCGGAAAGCGACATAAATGAAGGACGTGAAAAGCGACCAAAATTCAGCATGCGAAAAGCTACAAAAACTCAGCACGCAAAAAGCGACGAAAATTCAACACAAGAAAAGTGACAAAAATTCAGGACGCAGAAAGCGACGAAATTTCAGGACATGAAAGTCGATGAAATTTCATGACGCGAAAAGCGATGAAATTTCATCCTGCTAAAAGCGATGAAAATTCAGCACGTGAAAAGTGACTAGCCTTCAGGATGCCAAAAGCGACGAAAATTCAGCACGTGAAAAGCGACGAAAATTCAGGGCCTGAAAGTCGACAAAAATTCAAAATGCCAACAGCTACATAAATCCAGGACACGAAAAGCGACTAAATTTCAGGATGCATAAAGCGTCAAAATTACAGGACGTGATAAGCGACAACATTTCAGCACAGGAAAAGCGACGAAACTTCTGCATGTGAAAAGCGCCGAAAATTAAGCACACGAAAAGCAACGAACCTTCAGGATGCGAAAAGCGATGAAAATTCGGGACACTAAAAGTGACGAAAATTCAGGACATGAAATGTGACAAAAATTCAGGACGTGAAATGCAACTATTTTTCAGGGCACAAAAAGCGACGAAAATTCAGCACATGAAAAGTGACGAAAATTCAGCACGCGAAAAGCGACGAACTTTCAGGATGTGAAAAGCGACAAAAATTCAGCACGGAAAAGTGACGAAATTTCAGAACGGGAAAAGCGATGAAAATTCAACACGTGAAAAGGGACGAAAATTCAGCATGCGAAAAGCTACAAAAATACAGCACGTGAAAAGCGACGAAAATTCAGCATACGAAAAGCGACGAAAATTCAGGACGCGATAAGCGACGAAACACCAGGAGGCATACAGCGACGAAAATCCAGCATGCTAAAAACGACGAAAATTCAGGGTACAAAAAGCAACAAAAGTCCAGGAGGCATGAAGCGATAAAATTTCAGGACACGAAAAGTGACAAAATTTCGGCATACAAAAAGTGACGAACCTTCAGGATGTGAAAAGCGACGAAATTGCAGCACACAAAAAAGCGCCGAAATTTGATGCAATCAGTTAATGGTTTATTTATCATAACAAAATTTTTTCCCCTTTATCCCAGAGGGGAACTTAACACGGAATCCAAAACAGCACCACCAAATACCCCAGGTTCTGCAATTTCTTTATGGTAATACTTGTGAAACATCTGTTCACCTGCCCATCCTGCGGCCGCGAGGATATGGTCTATTGGGACGTCCAAATCCCTGGCCGCCGATGTTGATGCCGCCCTGGTGGAATGAGATTTAAATTTGTCAGTATCAATCCCTGCATCAACCAGCACCTGCTTCAGCCACCTTGAGATAGTCTGCACGGACACTTTCTTATGTGTTTTTTATGGCTGATAAAGAATGCTGATTCTTCACCTCTTAAGTTCCTGGTGGCTTCAATGTAACATCTTAAATGTGACACTACACATAGTCTTGGGTCGGTAGGATATGCTGAAAAAACCAACTTACACCCCGTGACTCCAGGTCTGCTCTATTTGAGTAAATCATAGACATAGAATGTAACGGCATCTGCTGCCACTACCATCCTATCTATTCGTAATTTCTGCAATGTTCGCACTTTCTGTGCTGAAACTAGTGCCACGAGCATAATGGTATCCTTGGCCAAAGACAGAGCTGAAATTGGAGTCCATTGACGAAGTAACATCAGCACATCCCTCACATTCCAGATTTCTGTATACCTGGGTCTAGGAGGCTTGGAATTGAAAATTCCCTTCATAAACCTCCAGACCAAAGGGTGTGATCCTACAAGATATTGTTCTGACTCCCTCCATAGATATGCAGAGAGGGCACTTCTTGCAGTATTGATAGCACTATAACTTAATTTCAAATCAAAATAGAGAGTTGACAGAAACTCTAACACATCTGGGATGTTTGCAGTGTGATATGAAATATTCTGCCTTAAGCAAAACACCTCCCATTTTCTTATGTAAGAAATGTACTGCTTTTGGGTACTATTCCTCCAGGCTGCTGCAATAACATCCACCGTTCGCTCTGATAGTCCTCTTGCGAGATATGGCCTCCTTGGAACCTGCAAATCAACAAACCAATATGATCATGTAAAGGATGCGTATCACCAGTTACAGGGTGCACAAGTAGGGTTTCTTGTTTAGGAATAACCATGAGGCTTTGTGATCATTTTTAACACCAGTGGGTACCATGGTTGTGTAGGCCAATCTGGTACCACCAACATTCCTGAAGCAGAGTCCTGCTTGATCTTTTGTAGACACCTACTAATGAGACAAAATGGAGGAAATGCATACAAAAACATTCCACCCCAATGTAGCGAGAGTGCATCCACCGCTGTTGCAACAGGATCTGGTTCCCATGAAACATATTAGGTAATTGGTGGTTAAGTCTAGATGCAACCAAGTTAATTTCTAGCATCCCAAATGGCGCAACTATTTTATTAAAGTTGTCACGATTTAACATCCATTCTGTATTGTCATTGAATTTACGTGACCTGGTGTCTGCGATTATGTTGAATCTACCTGGTAGGTAGATTGCCGAAAGCCAAATGTTTCTGCTAATATACCAGTTCCAGATAACGTTTGCCAATCTATCACACGATTCTGACTTGATTCCACCCATGTGATTAACATAGGCTACAGCCGTAGTGTTGTCAATCTGCACCTGTACATGCAAGTTTTGCACATTAGAGCAATAACCTTTAAGCCCATAAAATGTACCTAACAGTTCTAGGTAATTGATCCCATGTGCTTGGAACACATGGTACTTCTTCCACATTTCATCTGCCTCCACAGCTGGAAATAGTATCAGTAGCTCCTCAGTCTGCAGAACAATAGCAGGTGTTTCAATCAGAATTTCCCTGGAAGCATATGAGACACTCCTGATCCACCATTGTATTTCAGTAATAGCTGTTACTGGTAATTGCATGGGTCTATCAAAATGCCATAAATGTCTCCTCAACGCTTGTACCTTTGCTCGCTGCAGTTGCTGATAATGCAGTGGACCAAACTGCACAGCTGGAAATGAAGCAATTAGTTTGCCAAGCAAGCTTGCCACTTGCCTAATTGATGGTTGATGCTGTGTAATGAGCTTGATACAACCCTCAATTAACTGCAGCTTTTTATCCTTGGGTAAAGTCACTATCATGTGTTCTGAATTAATAGTGAAGCCCAAGTAATCAATTACTGTGCTTGGTGACAATTTCGATTTATCTGGATGTATCACAAACCCCAGCCTCTCAAATCTGAGCTTGACTATTGACACCGATGCTTCTGTTGTAGCCCGAGTGTTACGCACAATTAAAATATCATCCAAATAAGCCTTTACCAAATGGCCCTGAGCTCATAGCAAAGCTAAGAATGTTTTTGACAATTTCGTAAATAGTCTAGGGACTGAGGTTAACCCATTAGGCAATGCTTTAAACTGCCATAATTAGCTCATTCAGTTGAACTTTGTATCTTCGATCATTACCATGCACAGCCACAGAGTAATATGCATCTTGCAGATCTATGCTAGCCATATAGTATTTTCTTGAAATTAGCTGTATAGCATTGGCAAATGTTTCCATTTTAAAATGTTTATACTGTAAAAAAGGGTTAAGACTTGTCAGCCACCATCCTTTTTTGCTCTAGGAAATATGCTTGACACAAATTGGTGCTGTTGGTGAACTGACTTTTCAATGACCCCTTTCCCACACAATATTTCAAGTTCCACTTGAATGTCCATATTCTCTTCTTTTGAGAAAATACGTGTCCGACTTGAAACATGTTGAGTAGGAGGATCCAAATATAGGTAGAATTCAATTCTGAACCGCATAATACTGCACAGTATAAACGCATCAGATGTTATTTTTTGCCATTCTTTTAGGAAGAATTGTAACCTTCCCCCAATTTGCAAATGTGAAACACTTAATATGTTTCTTCCAGGACCAGACCCACCTACCTCAAGGCTTGCTGGTGTCAAATGTTGTCCACTGCTCTTAGTGGGAACACTGTAACCTCCACGGGTCCCAGGAGCAGTGCGCCAATAACGCGTATATGGGAACGACCGACTTGTTCCTTCAGCGGCTCCAGTCACCGCCCTTCGGTAGGGAAATTGCCTTCGAACAGATCTGCCAAGCACCGGTGGTTTTATCATTCCCACGGTTTTTGCTTCTTCATTCAGGTCTTTCACCCTTTTGGCTAGATTCTCTCGAAAAAGCAGATTAGGCAATTGAATATTAGTTGGTTTACAGAGCCCCGCAAACGTAGGATGTATGTTAGGCCTTATAGCACTTTTACGAATACAGTTTATTTCAAAGTGCGCATTACACATGAGTGCTAAGGCATCCTGTTGTGACACAGGCACGTGCTCCTCATCCAAGCCTCTGGCAAAAGCCGTAATACCTGACCCCAGCAACTTCAACACCATCTGTAATTTCATTTCTTGTGCGCGTACTGCAATGCCCAAATAGCCCCATATTCCATTATTTACTGCTGGGACTGCTAGCAGTGGGCATTTCTGCGGGGTTTCATATTTTTTTACAGTCTCGTCCATAGTCAGTTCCTCCAGCGGATGGGAGAGCAAGTAATTTATTGTCATTGCTATATCCTCTGCCAAAGGTTCCCCTTTCAGTCTGGGAACGGAAAATTTTTGGGCCAGACCTGGTATTCTGGGTTCTGTTACTGGGCTTTGGTCCTCGTATGATTCATCATCCGAATCTTGCTGGCCTGGAAATTCCTCCTCATAGTGGGGCTGATCTGGTATCCCTGCTTCAGGTGTTTCTAGCGCGGGCTCTCCCGTAGGCCTACGCATTGTAAACCCTTTTGCAGGTGCTCCCCTCGCGGGCTCTCCCGTAGGCCCACGTATTGGCAGCCCTTTATTAGGTGCTGCTGGCGCTGGCTCTCCTGTAGGCCAACGCATGAATTGTCTTTCCTCAGACACTGCTGGTGCTGGCTCTCCTGTAGGCCAACCCATATATTGTCTTTCATGACACATTACTGACGCTGGCTCTCCTGGAGGCCAACGCTGAACCCCACCTTTTCCAGGCACTCCCTTCGCTGGCTCTCCTGTAGGCCAAAGCCAGACTGTACTCTTCCTGGAGTGGGTCCTGATAGATCATTTTCCCCATGAGGAATTCCAGGTTAGCGACCCGAGTAGACATAATGTCTTCCTGAGGTGGGGTAACCTCCGGGTCTGACTCTTCCGAGTCTACTGTCCGATCAGTCTTTCTTTTGGCCTTGCACACCAATGGTGCTGCAACGGTACCTTTAGTTGCCTTTCTGCAGTCGCTGACTTTTCTGCCACTGCCACTTTAATCGGGCGCCCGCTACTCTCAGACCCGCGGTCCTCTTGAGGTTTACCTGCGGTACGCCTCCCTTTGCCTTTTCGCACTTTCTCCATATTAGACTTGTCTGGCACACAGCACAAAATCTTCCGGAAGAAAGCGACCTAAAAGCAAAAGTGAAACCACTTACCTTCAGGCTTTTTGCACTGCTTGGAGTAGCTCTGCTCCACCCAACACTCACGTGACTCCGAAGTAAAATTACGGGATGCATAATATTAGCTAGATGTAGCAATGTTACAAAATTTTGAGATTTAAAAAATAAAGTCTGCAATTTATCCCATCAGATAAAGCATAAAAAGAAGTTTAATTTGACACTTAATTCACTTTCATATCTTCAGTATTAAAAAAGTTATGGCCATTATCATACTCAGAAATTAGCATCTAGTTCCCTATTGCTTTTCCATTGACTTAACACAAAAGCTGTGATCGAGGACAGTTAAAAGCCCATAACTTTCTTAACAATTATGGTAACTGAAAGAAATTTTCAGGTATTATAGATTGAAGCATTCTGAAACAAATATGAAACAATCTTACTTCGAAGACATGAAAGTAAAGCATATAATTAGTTAGTTACCTAATTGTAGCTAATTACAAAATTCAATTACTAGATCTAAACATCTATCAATTTCTTAAGAATAGATTAACATTTTTAAATAGCCTAAGTGTCCAAATAACATTCACACAATAATTCACAATATAACATAATTTTTAAATCTAATTTTCATGAATTTACAGGCCAAATGGAAGGAATTGAATGTTTAATACCTGTAAATTAATGGGGATTTAATTCATCTTGCGAGTGAGAATTTCTGGAACGCGATCTTTTGGAACGTTCATTTGCGGTGAATTTAACCCCGTATTGGCATGAAAAATACTGCCGTTAATTCGGGGAATAAAATCACCGTGTCGCATGACAAAATGTGAATTAAAGGCTTCTTAAGAAGCACTTTTATACATTTAAAGAAAGCACTTTCGTTTACCTGTCCATTGTGTGAAATCCGTCCCCGTTATTGGCGTTGACGCTTCAGGAGCTGCTTTTAAAATGACTGTAGCGCTGACATTGACGATTTAATTTAAAAAAAAAATTCACAAATCGCCGGTAGGAACGATTTTGTCAGCGAAGGTTTGTACTCCAACAAAATATTTCCAGGACAAGGGAGGAGAAACCGCGTTTTAACCCCGCCCCCCCTTAAAGGCGCCAAAATCGCGCACACGGCCAGTGGCAGAATTACAGCGCGACTGAAGGTAAGTTTTGTAACATACCTACTAGATGGCTACATATAGGGGAGGGTGCCCAGAAATAGGGGGGGGGGGTTTAGGGACGGGCATCTGTAAATTTTGATTTAGGGGAGGGCATGTATATGGGAGGGGGATTTAGGGGAGGGCACCTTTAAACTGTGAATTAGGAGGGCATCTGTAAATGGTGAATTAGGAGAGGGCACCTTTAAATGGTGCAGTAGGGAAGGTATCTGTAAATTTAGGGTAGATTTAGGGGAGAGCACCTGTAAAGGAGCAATACAATATGAGCAACGACAACTGAAGCTTTACAACAACAACTGGTGTGTTGTTACACCAATCAACGTAACAATCTCATATAATTCTTTCCCCCTCGTTAATTTATTCTCACGTGTACCGAGGTACAGTGAAAAGCTTTAGTCGCGAGCTAACCAGTTAGCAAAAAGACAAAACATGATCACAATTGAGCCAGCTAGATGGCTACATCCTGTATAACTTGGTAGCTAGCTAAATGGCTACATACTGGATAGCTAGGTAGATAGAAAAACTGAGCTACATACTGGATAGCTATGTAGCTAACTAGATTAAGCTACATACCTGGATAGCTAGGTAGATAGCTAGACTGAGCTTCATACTTGGATAGCTAGATAGATAGCTAGACTGAGCACCGTACTGGATAGCTAGGTAGCTAGCTAGCTAGACTGAGGCTACATACTGCAAAACTAGGTAGCTAGATGGCTACATATAGGGGAGGGTGCCTAGCAACAGGGGGGTTTAGGGAAGGGCACCTCTAAATGTGGATTTAGGATAGGGCATGTAAATGGGAGGGGGATTTAGGGAAGGGCACCTTTAAATTGTGAATTAGGAGGGCATCTGTAAATGGTGAATTAGAGGAGGGCACCTTTAAATGGTGCAGTAGGGAGGGCATCTGTAAATTTACGGTAGATTTATGGGAGAGCACCTGCAATACAATCTGGACAGCTAGGTAGCTACCGAGGCTGAGCTACCAACTGGTTGACTAGGTAGCTAGCTATATGGTTACAGACTGGATAGCTAGCTACATACTGGTGTTTCATAGTTACAAACAACTGAATTGGAAGAATAACACCTCATATTTCGCTTGGGCGGCTTACACCCCAGCGGTAAGAACATTGCCTTCTCTAACCTCAAGTAACCCTTGCTTTCCCTCTCTCTGTTCCTCCCCCACTTTATTGTTCTGCTAGTTTCCATCTTTGTATCTCTTCCATGACAAGCAATAGAACATTGTGGGCTCCACCTTTCCTGGGCCATCGTTTCGGCCTGATTTGTTCTGTACCTTTCCATACCTCTCGTTTCCGTTTCACCTGCCTCTCAGTCTGAAGAAGGGTCTCGAACCAAAACGTCACCTTTTCTCCAGATATGCTGCGAGCCCCGCTGGGTTACTCCAGCTTTTGTGTCTATCATCGGTGTAAACCAGCATCTGCCGTTCCTTCCTCGGTGCGGATTCGGTGGGCGGAAGGGTCTGTCTCCGCACTGTATCGAGAAATTAAACTTAACGAATCAATATTGATGTCCAGCTCATTTATTTACATTATATACATAAATGGCTTGGCATAACAGTTTAAATTGTCTCTCTTGTGTGATTATCGGCGGTCACTCGAAAAGAGTATGTTTGTCCTCTCCATAGGGTCATCCACTTGTGGGTCTGCAGGCGTCTGTAAAGGCCGATCCACGATCCACACACCTTGGTGCAACGTGAGCAGTGGAGATTGGCGGCAGTTGGTAGTGTCGAGCCTCCTTCTCTCTCTCCTTATGCTGCTGTCGCTTTGTATCTGCGACACATCATGGTTCCATTTTGTGAAGTGCAGCTCATTCCTGCACGGACTTCCTGCAGGAATTCATGTCTAGTGCAATGCACTCCCAGTTGCTTGATGTGATGTGGAAGTTCTTCAGACTGTTCTTGGTGTTGACCTTGAAGCTTTTCTTTGGCCCGCCGGGGGCTCGCCGACCTTCCTTCAGTTGAGAGTACAGTATTTGTTTAAGGAGACTATGTTGAACATGCGGATGATATGGCCAGTCCATCAAAGTTGGTGCTGCATTATTGTGGTGGTGATGTTTGTCATGTTGGCTTCCTCCAAAACGGTGATGTTGGTGCGTTTGTCCTCCCAGCTGATCCTCAGAATTTTTCGAATGGATCTTCGATGATATTGTTCCAGAACTCTCAGGTGCCTGCTGTAGGTGATCCATTACTCAACTCCATACAACGGGGTGTTAGAGGGCATGGGCTCTGTAGACCATCAGTTTTGTTTGAACCTTTAGGTCTCGGTCTTCAAAGACTCTTCTCCTGAGTCTGGCGTAGGCTCCATTGGCACAACTCAGGCGATTGTTGACCTCAGAGTCGATGTCAGCTTTTGAAGAAAGAATGCTGCCAAGGTTGGGGAAGTGGTCAATGTTTTCAAGAGTGGTGTCGTCGATTTTTAGATGGCTGGTTGGGTGGAGGTTGATGTGGGACCTGGGTCTAGGCCCATGGCTCTGTATGCCTTGGCAAAGGCATTCAGGATGCCCTGGAGGTCTTCTGCAGAGTGTGCTGCAATGGAGCAGTCGTCCCTGTGCATAAGCTCCATGATGGCGGTGTTACTGACTTTTCTCTTGAACTTCAACCTATTAATAGTGATAATGTGCGGGGATCGTTGGTCAGTGCGGAATCGGTGGGCCTGTTTCCGCGCTGTATCTCGAAACTAAACTAAATTATTAACAGTGTTGGATGCAACTGCAGATGCCGGTTTAAACCGAAGATTGGCACGAAATGCTGGAGTAACTCAACGGGAGGGGCAGCATCTCTGGCGAGAAGGAATGGGTGACGTTTCAGGTCATGAAAAGCCACGAAAATTCAAAACGTGATAAGCCACAAAAATTCATGACTTTAAAAGCCACAAAAATTCATGACGTTATAAGCCACGAAAATTGAAGACGTTAAAAGTCACAAAAATTCAAAACGTAAAAGGCAACGGCATTTCAAAACTTGAAAAGCCACAAAATTCAAGACGTGAAAAGCCACGAATATTCATGACATGAAAAGCCACGAAAAATAAAGACATGAAAAGCCACGACAATTCAAGACATGAAAAGCCACAAAAATTCAAGACATGAAAAGCCACGAAAATTCAAGACATGAAAAGCCACGAAAATTCAAGACATGAAAAGACACCAATATTCAAGACCTGAAAATTCACGAAAATTCAAGACGTGAAAAAACCCCACAAATATTCAAGACTTGAAAAGCCACGAAATTTCAAGACGTGGAAACCAATGACTATTCAAAACGTGAAAAGCCACGACAATTCAAGACGTGAAAAGCCACGAAAAACCAAGACATGAAAAGCCACGAAAATTCAAGAAATGAAAAGCCACGAAAATTCAAGGCATGAAAAGTCATGAAAATTGAAGACGTGAAAAGCCATTAAAATTCGACATGAAAAGCCACGAAAATTCAAGACGTTAAAACCACGAAAATTCAAGACGTAAAAAGCCATGAAAATTCAAGACCTAGCTGCTGTGACTTTGGTGGGGGAGGGATGGAGAGAGAGCGAGCGCAGGTGTACTTGAAGTTAAAGAAAGCAATATTCATTCTTGACATAGAAGGAATGGGTGACGTTTCAGGTCGAGACCCTTATTCATTGTCATAATTGATGTGCAGTGGGATCTTAGGGTCCCGGTTGTGATCTCACTGAAGGAGGCAGTATGTGGTGTTTAAAGAGAGCCGGGTTCAGCAGTGATCACTCCGACATTCACAATAACACGGTGAACTCAGGTGTTTTATTCTATTTACAGCGGCAAAAATGTCCAGGATGCGCTGTCCGTCCACCAGAACGCACGTGTGAAGATGCTGGCGATCTGTGGCTGAGTTAGTTTGCTGATTACACCAAGATTGGAGGAGTTGCAGACAGTGAAGAAGATATGGCGGGATGAAGATCAGATGCAGAAATTGGCGGAGAAATGGCAGGTAGATAATTTTTTTGGAGAAACTCAGCGAGTGCGGCGACGTCTATGGAGTGAAAGAAATAGATAACGTTTCAGGCCGAAACCCTACTTCAGACTGATGTAGGGAGGGGGCAGGAAGAAGAAAGGAAGAGGAGGAGTCAGAGGACTGATGGTGAGCTGAGAAGGGGAGGAGACAGTAAGGGCTACCCGAAATTGGAGAACTCAATGTTCATGCCACTGGGGTACAAACTGCCCAAGCAAAATATGAGGTGCTGTTCCAATTTCTTGTGGTCCTCACTCTGGCCATGGAGGAGGTCCAGGACAGAAAGGTCGGATTAGGAATGGGTGGGGGAGTTGAAACGCTTAGCCACCGAGAGATTAGGTTGGTTATTGCGGACCGAGCGGAGGTGTTCGGTGAAGCGATTGCCAAGCCTACACTTGGTCTCATCGATGTAGATCAGCTGACATCTAAAGCAGCGGAAGCAATAGATGAGGTTGGAGGAGATGCAGGTGAACCTCTGTCGCACCTGGAACGACTGCTTGGACAGAGCTTAAACTGAGCAAGTGTGAGGTGTTGCACTTTGGGAGGTTGAAGGCACAAGGAAAGTGTATAGTTTTTCAATTTAGTCTAGAGATACAGCGTTGAAACTATCCTACACACACTGGGGACAATTTACATTCATACGAAGCCAATTAACCTGCAAACTGTGCCTCTTTGGTGTGGGAGGAAACCGAATATCTCAGGGAAAACACACACAGGTCACGAGAAGAAGGTACAAACTCCGTACAGACAAGCACCCATATTCGGGATCGAACCTGGGTCTCTGGCGCTATAAGGCAAGATGCTGGTGATCTCGGGCTTGTCTCAACAACTTAGTCCTGTGATCTTTGAAGGGGGAGTTGTGGTGATCACAGGCTTCTTTCTGCAGTTCACATTTGCCGTAAGCAGTGCTGACAGTGCAGATTTCTCCCTGGCGGCTCAACTTTGAGCTTGAAGAAATTATGATAGCAGAATATCCTGGCAGCCAGTCTCTGAACTTGTGAGCATCCTGGAAAACCAAACATTGTACCTAATACACTCTGGTGCATAATGTGTAATCATCAGATATTAATTCCAAAACAGATTTTAAAATATCAATTGTTTATTTAAGACAATACAATTCCTGGATAAAGTATCAACAACTTAAAATAAAGGGTAACTTCTTCAGGATAGAAATTAGATATTTCTTCACTCAGAATATTTTTTAAGGGTTAAAAAAAAGCTGTTAATTGCATTTGAGCAAGATCAAAATATAATTGATTCTAAGAAGTAATAAACCATATCACAGTAAGAGAGGAAACTGCATTTAAAGTGCAGGTCAGGCATGATCTGCCTGAAAGGTCCAGACCCAAAATGGTGCCTGTCAATATTCAAGATTGCAGCTTCCTGCCAACAGGCATCAGTGTCTACATTAGTGGCAATGAAGACAGTAACTATCATGGGCTTCACGCATACTGAATTCAGGAGCAGGCGAGCAGCACCCAGTGGCTGCTGCAAAACCACGAATAAAAAAATAGTACGTTGTTGAAGATAATCAGCAAGACAGGCAGCATCTGTAGAGGGAGAAACTGGGTGAATGTTTCAGGTTAATATTCTTTCCTCAAAGCTGGGGAAAGTTGTCAGACGGAAACAGACAAAAATAAAGATGAGGGAGATGGTCTAAATGGCCTCCCAGATCAATATTACTGTCAGTGATCCACTCCTCACTGACACCGATTCCTGGTGGTTGTGATGTTCTGATGAGGAGATGAAGGAGCAGCAGCATCTTCCCCATTCCCAGGCCCCGGAGAGGACCCTCTATTCATAGCCCCTGCTCCTCCCCTCTCCCTCCCCCCCGGACCATTGGCGGCGCCAACCGAGGGGCGGGGCCGAGCGCGGAGAGCGGCGCAGGCGCACTGCCCGAGAGAGCCGGTGGAGGTGGTGAAGGGGAGGGGGGAGGGGAGGGGCGCACACGCGTTGACGTTGACTCAAGCCCCGCCCCCCGCCAGTGGCCGAGTCTATAAATAGCGGGAGCGAGGACGAGGCAGCTGTTGGTTATTGGAGGCGGGCGCGGAGTTGGTTTCAGTGACGTGGGGTTTAGTCGAGTCGAGGTCTGGTCGTGAGGAGCAGTTTGATCGTGAGGTATCGTCGAGGTGACGCTTCAGTGATCGAGGGGTTTAGTCAGTGTGTAGGTGTGGAGATGTGGGAGTGTGAGCCCAGGAAGGGAGACCGAGGGAGAAGCTGCTGAAGGAGACAAGACCATGTCTGGGACACAGGCGGGATCCGAGGTGAGACTCCAGGGAGCTTTGACATGGAGAGCGAGCGGGCAGACGATGCCGCATAAATGACCTCTCCGGGGCCTGGGTACGGGGAAGATGCTGCTGCTCCTTCTCAGACCATCACAGCCCCAGAGATTGGTGTCAGTGAGGAATGGATGAGTTAGTTCCCTGGGCTCTGGAGTGGATCACTGACATTAATATTGATCTGGGACTGAGGCCATTCAGACCATCTCCCTCATCCTTCTAGTTTGTCTCCATCTGACAACTTTCCCCAGCTGCGAGGAAAGAATATTATGCTGAAACATTCACTCAGCTTCTACCTCCACAGCTGCTGCCTGGCCTGCTGAATATCTCTGACAATTTATTCATTTTTACAATAGTGGTTTTGCAGCAGTTTACTTGTTGGAATCGATAATGTTTTGATCTTGCTGGAATGCAATATATTCTGAGTGAAGAAATATCTCCTTTCTGTCCTGAAGAAGTTACCCTTTAATTTTAAGTTGTGATTTTTTTATCCTGGAATTGTCCTGTATTAAATAAAAAGGATATTTTTAAATCAGTTTTAGAATTAATATCTGATGATCGCAGATTATGCACCAAAGTGTATCAGGCACAATGTTTGTTTTTCCAGGATGCTGACCATTTTGACGACATTGCTGGCTATTTTCCCAATGAAGAGTTTGAAGAAATAATTTACTTGGAGAAGCGCCGTTATAAGAACGTGAAGCGGAATTATGAAGCCAGGCTTGCCATTGGTTTGTACAAAATATTTGATACCCTTTTTATCCTTTCTCATGATGCATGCTGACATAAGATTTTTTCCTCACATGAAAACTAAATTAATATGTGCTTTCTGAGACCAGGACCTTGGTTAGATCCTTCCATTTCAAGTTCAAGTTGCATTTATTGTCACATACGCCAATTGGTGCAGTGAAATTTGAGTTACCATACAGCCACACAAATGAAATGAAATTGAACACAATACTATAGAATTTAACATGAGGTGTCTGGGAAACGGTTTCCCCTATTTCCACCCCCCCCACATCCCCTACATAAAAAGACTAAAAGACTTCCAAAAAAGCTACTTTTTGACAGACTAAAAATAACAAAAAGTGTGAAAGGACGGACAGCTGCTGGCGAGGCTGCCACACTCGATGGCGCCACCACTCGGTCACTCCATGGGTTTACTTTGACAATATATCTGAGGATATTGAATATTCCTGTTCTTTGATAACATAACTTCTATTGGCTACTTCTTGAACACTCACAGCCATGAATACTTGGTGATCTCGTTCTCTGAAATCAATTCATTGAAATGTACTGATATATATCTCCATAATGCACTGGAGTTTTTTGTGGTAAGACCTATATAACAACATATCCCAAACCTGTGGCCTCTACACCATAAAGATTGAGTGCAACATGGAAGCACAACATTATCCACGTTTTGGTCAATGTCACACAAGGGGCAATATGGAAAGAACAGAAAATGCCCGCTCTGCCTGTGATGCCCTCATTTAGATCAATAAACAAATGTCTGAAAGATAATGTTTAGAATTAAATGTTGCTGTATCAGTTCCTGCCCACATTTTTATGTGCACACACACTGGTCATTGGAAAATTGGAAAGCTCCCAAGACATAAACTCCTGCCTGAGATATTAATGCGTTGTGAAGTCAAGGTGTGTCAACCCGTAAGATTTGTATTGCCACTTTTGATGAAATGAGCACACCCAGCAGACTTGTGATTAGTCCCAGATTATTGGCAGCAGGATATGTACAGTTTTGCTTCTAATTACTATTTCCTCCTGGTGAGGTTCCTTAGCACCATTCAAAAATTCCATCATTGATCTCAAATTGGTCTAACTATACAACCAATACTCAAGCTTCATGTCATTCAGAAGATGGTGACCATGGATAATAAAAACCCGTAGACATTGGGGCCCAGTTATGCTTTTTAATGTTGCATCTAGTCACAGTCCTGAAATCAGAAATTGGACAAAGGTCAATGTTCCCATTGATGAAGAGGAGGATTGCCCTGTTTTTTCATTATTCAATCCATTTACCCAACTATGGCACAAAGTGTCACTGTCAGTACAGGCAGCAATAATGAGCCATTATTATCTAAACGGGTGTCAAGTAGGGAAAAGGTGAAGTACAACGTGATCTGGGGGGTCCTTGTTGATCATTCAATGAAAGTAAGCATTCTGGTACAGCAGGCGGGGAAGAAAGCGAATGATATGTTGACCGTCATAACAAGAGGAGGACTATAGAACCAAAGAGGTCCTTCTGCAGCTGTACAGTGCCCTTGTGAGACCACACCTGGAGCATTGTGTGCAGTTTTGGTCTCCAAATTTGAGGAAGGACATTCTTGCTATTGAGAGAGTGCAGTGTAGTTTCACAACATTAATTCCTGGGATGGCGGGAGTTGTATGCTGAGAGAATGGATC